>CAJVPZ010002163.1:0-12926 GCA_910592135.1 Racocetra fulgida | reverse complement strand
AAAAAATGTCCTCCAAAAAATTTTAAATTTTCCTTAAAAAACAGAAAAATTTCGTTTTGATCAGATTTCGTTTTAATTTGTGACAGTTATTAGTGAATAACCTAGTTATATATGAGTTTATATTTGTATATATAACTGGGTTATTTAATATTGATATTAGTATTTCAAACTGGCTAAAGCAGCTGTGGCTAAGGCAGTTTAGCTGGCTAAACTAGCTGATAAAAATATATCAGCTGGTTAATACAGTTTAAGATCACAAGTCTTTAATAATATAATTTAGATCAAAATAATAATGTCAAACAGAATTAAGTAATAGATCCCAAAAAGAAAATAATCGATCATAAAATACAAGCAAAAATGAAAAAAAATTTGAATAAATATTCAATAATTTTTAAAGATAAAAAATTTGGCTTAGTTATTAGCTAGCTGCTTAGCTGAGTTTTTTGCCAGCTGGCTAAGCCAGTCATTAAAAACTTTATGACTTGAAACACTATTCAATATATCCACAAAATAATTTATAGAATAATATTTATATAATTGGTTGTTTAAATTAATTTAATTTTTCAAAATCAACTACAATAATATGAATATATATTTTTTTTTTAGTTTTATAACTAGCCTCTTTGGGCTTATAGTTTTTTATTTAAGTTTATATAGATGAGAGCTCACTTATAGAATTTCAGTATATTATATTACAAATGCAAATTCAGATTGTATTACTAGTATATTTCC
This sequence comes from Racocetra fulgida, assembly GCA_910592135.1. Lineage (NCBI taxonomy): Eukaryota > Fungi > Glomeromycota > Glomeromycetes > Diversisporales > Gigasporaceae > Racocetra > Racocetra fulgida. The sequence continues at coordinate 12,194 of CAJVPZ010002163.1, read as the reverse complement.
ACTACAATTATCTGTTATAAGAAGTTTTAGATACTTTTTTGATACTCTATAGAACTAATTTATCTTTGAGACATTGTTAGTTAGAGCTTTTCATACCCACAATCTGGCTAACCTAAACTTTGTAACTTACACTAAGTTCAAGAACAAGTACTTGTGAGCTGAAGCCACTACTATTATCTACTTCCTGCCTTTGCAAAGTTCATCCAAACCCAATACACACTTTATAGATTATCACTAGTATTTAAATTCCATCATTATTCTAAACTTTTAATCCAGATAGCTCAGAAGGGCTGTGACCTGCTCTTAGTTCTTTTTCTCCAGGTTAAATGGCAGTAAACTACCATTATCTGGTAGCCTGGTTGGTGTGATATTGCCAAACATCCAATCTTTGTTCAGTTTACTAAAATTGGTGTTCAGATCTCTTAAATAATTCTTTACATAGTACTATTAAAGATCTGTGCTACCTCTTTGCTCAGGACTTGCCAAGTGGGCTTTTGTATACCCCAATCTCTGAAATTACATAGCCATTCACTCAGGTTTCATATAACTTATGCGTCACACTACTGTTTTATAGCTTTCTAATAAACTTTAATGTGATCAAAGTTATAGATCCATCAGATTGCACACAGTTTGCTATAATATATTTTTTAAAATTCAAATTTTGTTGCCAGTAAGATTTGAACTTTTGTCTTGCTGCTTGGAAGTATGACAACTTACCAACTATACTAAGTTGTCACACTCTACAATAATATGAATATTTAATAATAGTAACAAATAATTAGTAATATAAAAGATAATATAATTATTTTATTATAAATATAATAAATTATTTCAAAATTATATAACAGTATAGTTTATGTAACATATCTGCTGACTGTTAATATACAACAGGAAAAGATAGCACCCCTTCTTAATATATAAGTAACAATTTGTGAAAAACTATAAATCATGCCTTTTAAATATTTACTTAATAAAAAATATTTTAAAATTATATAATTTATTATTATTTTAGTATCATTTAAACCACTTTAATAAGATAATTCAAATAATTACTTTGCTTTTAAATTATTTTTATTAAAACTTAATATTCAAAAAGTATAATATACAAATTCATATTTATTAATTTTGTTTTAATATGTATCTAATTTTTGTTATTTTAAACCTCCTATACTTAAACAAAATTTGATATGAAAAACAATAAAGCTATATTATCCATAGATTTTAAATATTTTTTGTTGTTAGATATAATGCTGAAGTTGACCTTTTTAATATAAATATTAATTTTTTAGATATTTTTGTTAGCTTTATTTAGTATTAGTTAAAATTAGAGCAGGGACAGTGAAAAATATTAATTTGATTTTGCAAAAATATCGATTAATATAGTCAAAAATATCGATTTATATCAATTTACCAAGATTGGCCAATCAGTATATATAATTCGGTGTAATCTAATATAATGTAACTTCCTAGTGAATATGTTTATTGATTGTCTACTTTCTAAAACCTACCAACAGTTCAGGTTAGCCAAATTTGTGTTGTTCAACTCAAATTATGCTCTTAATTTTGCCCAAAGTGATATTGTTATACTGCATTAAAAATCGCAGAAATATCGATTTCTCTATGATTTGGCCTAAAAATATTGATTTATATATAATTAATATAAATCGATATTTTTCACTGTCTCTGGATTAGGATTAGAGTTTATATAAAAGAATATATATGAGTTTTGTAGGATTTTAGACATTTATTATTAGTAATATGAATACCAAGTGAAAACACAAACTTTGAAAAAAAAATATGTAATATAAAATAAAATAAAAATATAGTATTTAAACAATTTAATAATTTGATAAACTTTTTTCTTGTTTAAATTAATAATGCATATAATCTGAAACAGTTTGGCCATTTATATATAATGATATTAAGATAATTATTGGAGCTAACTTAAATATTTATAATTAATAATTATTATCTCTATTTTATTTAATACTTTGTTCAAATAGTGTATCTTTAAATATAAAAAAACAAATAGAACAGTTGCACTAGCCAGAATATTATCACTCACCAGATAAAAGTATTTTAGAAAGTATTTAATTTGGTAAATTTTTTTCATCTACAACTAAGACAACTCTATACAACCTTGTTGAATTAAAGAATTATCATCTCAGAAATCAGCTTGAAATACTATAAAAATATATCATTTTGTAGCATTACAGCCATTTGTATCTATTACTTCAGGCCAATCAAGGTCTAAATTAATAGATCAAAGGTGTAGGTCTTTATATTTTTTAGATATATAGACAAATTTATATTCAAAAAGCTGCTTAAAAAAAATAACAGCATTATTTAAAGTTATTTTAGTAATTATGATCAAACTATAAAATTATAAGAAGTTCCTAAAGGTGTTTCTTAGAAATAATGAATCATTTTGATTTGGTATACAAATTACTTTATCATTATCCATTTCATGTTTTTAAATCTAAAATTTATTATTATTATTATTATTATTATTTAGCAAGTGAATAGAGTAACTTTATTATCTGATAAAAAGTTTCTTATCGCAGCATGTGATTTTTACAATCATTAAAAGCAAATAAAAATATTAATTCAAATATACAAAAATATTGATATTTTAATTCATTTTTAGATAATCCTTATATACAGTATAGTTATATGATATGATTACCCATAATCCAAGTCTGGTAAGTTAAATAATAAATAAATTTAATGTTAATATATAATATCTTTTTTTATTTTATTTTATTTTTTTAACCTTCACAATGTCGCATAAAGGTAGATTTTTATTAGGTATTTTAGATAGTATATTATTAGTTAATGAGAATACATTTTAGCCATACCTGCGCCTTTTGAGCATCTAATTAAGTAGCTACCTATTACTAGGGTCTATACTAGATGTTGTACTTGTAAATCACTATTATTTGAATTACCTATTTAAACTCTCTGATGTCCCCTATCCTGTACCATCCACTTCAATCATGCCAGCACATAACCTCGTGCTGCTTCTTATTAAGATCAATATCTGCTATACTACTTGTGCTCTAATTCTATAGATAACCCAGTAGGGTTTTCATACTACCAGGTTGCCCTAGAGAGAGTGTAGTACATATCTCTTTAATCTTTCTATGTCCTATGCACTTCCAGATTATACTACGAATACCTTCTGCAGCAGCTGAAACCACCACTAGCAGTCAGGACAAACTATTAAACTGCACATTTCTGGTATTTAGTACCCTTGCAAGGTTTGTTCTGATCCTAATATCCACATCAAGCCAGTCTTTATATCGATCACTCCCCAACTACCAAACCAGTTAGCTCAGACAGATTGTTATACATAGGCTTTAAGTGACTTTTAGTTTTACTTCCCTTGGTTCTTAATTCTGTAATATAGGACCTTTTCCTCTGATGCGACTCTGGTGGCCAGGTTGGTGGATTCTTCTTGCCTTAGAGTTTTTATTCAGTTCTTCAGTCTCCAGTTTCTAACTTTTTCGCAGTACCGTCAAAGATCTTCACTACCTCTTTACTCAGGTCTTGCCAAACGGATTTCAATTATTCTGGTTCCTTGGATTTAGATCGTCTAAGAGCTTCTATTTTAAGATGGTAATACCAAGATTATAGGTAATATACCTAACCGATTGCTGAATAATTGTTACCAGTACACAGGTCTATTTTTCTAAAAATGTCTTTGGTGAAATTCGAACTCTAGACCTGCTGCTTGGGGGTGACAACTTAACTACTACTCTAAGTCATCACATCCTTTAATATATAATATCAAGTTATTATTTAATAACAGTTATATAAAGAAAAAAATTTAAACTATAGATTATTATATTAAAAGAATATAAGAATAATGTAACAGCTGTCAGCTTTATCAATAATAATATTATTTACACAGGAAGTGAAAATAAAACTTTAAAAATTTGAGATGTCAGATAATTAATCTTGTATAAATTATTGTGAAAAAAATAAAGTATGACTTATTAATAATAATCTTTGAAAATGTTTTTATAGCACTATAGTGCCACAGCACTAGGGCATTATAGCCAATCAAAATTTAAGATCAGGTGTAATGTATAGATCAGCTTCGTATAATAAAAACAAAGGATTTTTTAAAAAATCAATCATATCTCAAAATTTTGTCTATGAAACCACCTTTTGGGCTTTAACAAAAAAAATTCCTTGCACAATTTTACTTTAGTTTTTGTTTAACCCTAACATCAAGATCTCACCCTTATCCTAATATTAAAATAAAACAAAATTTTTTACTTTAAAAAATCGATTTACATATTCGATCTGATAATTACATATGACATAGTGCCATAACACTATAGTACCGCAAAAGTATTTTCATAATCTTTTACTAATATTAATTAAATAATTTTTTTTTAATAATTCAAAGAGAGAAATTAGTAAAAAAGATATTTAACAACTTTGTTTCTAATGATATATATGCATAGTATAATGCAAAAAAATCTATAATAAATAACATAGTAAAATATCCTTCAGAAACAAATTGGTATCAGTAGATGCAGAAGGTTATATAAAATTTTGAAATGTAAGATATAAGTCTAGTACAAGTTTATATTATCAGATAATGGTAAAATATATAAATTACAATAATTCATATATAAAGCACATATTATAAAAAATTAACAAGAAAAAAAATTATTAATTGGTAGAGAAGGTAGTTGGAAATGATATTTCTGCTTTACCCTTATATTCTTTAAGTCTAAATCAAAATGAATCTATAATGATTGCAACTAACAGTGAAGTAAATAAAATAAAATGTAATATTATTTAATTTATAAATATAAGCTAAATAATTTTTATTTTATAGAGACATTGCTATGCTTTGGATTTAACCTCTATAAATGCAAAGAATACTCATAAAACACCTAGCACATTATTTTAAATAGAGCAATAAATTATTTATTATTAGATATTCATTAAATTCAGATTCTAGATAATCAATTATAATCAAGTTGAATAATAATTTCATGTGTTGTTTTATATTAGATATCTAGCAACATGTGGGCGAATCAGATGGCAAAAAATTAGGAGAATTTTATATAAAGATACAGGGTTGTAATCTTTTTAGTAAAATACAACCAAGTAACAAGGTCACCCAGTGCAGTGATTGACTTTTGCAAATATACACAGGGTGGATGTGTAGTTGTTTGCTTAACTACACAGCAAGAGGCAAACAGTTCGAGATAGTAACAGTATATAAAATAACTTTATTTCATACAAAAACACAGAATAAACCTTGTTTGTAGAAATTACCCTAAAGGAGGAATATCACATTTACAAGAAGAGTATAAAGAGAACAGAGTCTAAGTGAAGTATAGAAACATATAGAATTAGCAAAGAGGGAAAAAAACACCTTTTATATATCTTTTTACCTATAGAGAGGATACACAATGCACAGTAAATAAATAAAATACTTGGTAGGTAAAAAAAGAGAAACTTGTATAGGGGAAGTAGGAGATTATGTTGAGTGAAGAAGGTGATTGTGCTAGGTGAAGTAGAGGAATATAAACATTACTCATCATGTTTATAGTTTGTGAGGAGAAACTAGATGACAATATTTTTATTTAAAATATTTAGGGTTTGTGCAAAGGAATTAGAGATTTATGTAGAGGAAGAAGGTGTTCATGTAAAGAAAGAAGGTGAACTTGTGTTACTTTCTTGTGTAATACTTTTGTATAATCCAAAGGATTTTCTTGTATAATCTGAAGTCATGTAAGGTCATGTGACTGTGCCATACTTTCAATAGCTAATTAAAATGTTCCTATATTAATGCTATATAATATTTTATCTAAATATATATAAAACTAATATATAATTTGGTTTAGGTCACAGATAAACTAGTCTGAGTTTCTTTTCTTGTTATCTTAGGATATGGAGTTTAAATGTATTCTTTTCATTGTAAAAGAATCGAATTAAATTTCAATAAAGATAGAGACATGGTCTCACCATTAATATCCAAAAAAAAAAAATATTTGCACAGTTATTACCAGTATATATTACATATAAACATAAATTCACAAACTAGGTTTTTAACTCAGTTTTATAAATTAGTTTAAAACTAAGTTTATAAATCAAGTTTATGAACTAGAATATAAAACAAGCTTAAAAACTTCTAGCTAATTTTTGTTTAAACGAATTATTAAATAAAGTAGTTCAAACCAGATTTGAATCCATTTCATTTGAACTACTTAATATCTCTATAAATTTTGCATATATCTAATACCTTACTAAAATACCAAGCCTCACCCTAACCCTAAAGTAAATAAAATAATATTTTTTTTGTTTTTATCATTATTGGCTAATTATATATCAGTAATGATCACTACTAGTTATAGTTAGTAATATTCTATTTATTATATATAAATTAATAAATATAATAATAATATATTAATTATATAATAATTATATAATTATTATTTAATTATTTTTTTACAAGTCATTTAATAACCATATTCATTATATTTATTATATATCAGTTATACGGAATGTTATGCAGATCAATTTTGATATAAAGTCAAATGATTAATACACCTAATTTTATACATAAAATTTTGTTTTTTTGGATTTATTTAATAATAAATTTTTTTTAGTTTAATTTCTGGGTATTATTTGCAAATTCTCTAACATTCAAAGATTGTTTTTACAAAATTTCAAGGATGGTTTAAAATAAAATGAAAAATAATCTTGACTGTGAAGTTAACCAATTTTTTATGATATTTACTACTTGTTTATAAGTGATATATGTTGTTTGCCCAAAATAGGAAATGGTTAACATTTAATTACTTGAATGATTATCATTACCTATTTTGGTTAAATAACATATATCACTTATAAACAAATAGTAAAAACCATAAAAAAATTGGCTAACTTCATGGTCAAGATTATTTGTTATTTTATTTTAAATTACCCTTGAAATTTCATAAGAAGAATCTTCAAATGCTAGGGAATTTGCAAATGATACCCAAAAATTAAAACAAAAGATTTTTATTATTAAATAAATCCAAAAAAACAAAATTTTTCTAAATTTTACATATAAAAATTAGGTGCATCAATCATTTGACTCCATATCAAGAATTTTACACACATGATCTGTACGACATTCTGTATAACTGATATTGATTATATATCTATTACATATTATATTTATACTAACTATATAGCTATTATATAATAATTATATTTCTCAAAAAACACAGGTTTCTGTAAAGTATTCTCAGGCTAAATCAATCTATGCCTTAATCAAAGCCTACCAACTAGGGTGTAGAAGAAGAATTATGTTGGAGTTAGTAGAGTATGTATTAGGAAATATTTATGTGAGAAAGATCCTGTATCTTGTTTTTGATCTTCTTTTTTGTCATGTTGCCCAGAAAGTTTTATCTGGTTGACCTTTTGTATTGATATCATAGCCTAATATGATAAATATATTTTGGCTTTCATTTAAGAGCTTAAACCCCAGTTGATTTGATAACTTGATTCTTCTTGCATTATCTGTTAAAGGGATTAATGTAAATTTTTGTATAATAGCGACCTTTGTTAGCTTAGTTTTTGTTGTCATACCGTTTTTCACTGTCACAACATACGTACGAATAATTAGACATATAATAACTACGGATATTATGACACGTATATTAATCCATAATATGTAGTAAATTTGCGAGAAATTTTTTATTTTGTTAAAATTAGCAGATAGTTTTATAATCCAAATTTTGAGTTATTGAGAAAAGGCGCAGTTTGCTTTGTTTTCACGTTACACCTAATCCTGTGTCGTGATTGGTTTAAATCACAGGACTGCGATTTTTTATACAGTAACTATTTATTTATAAAAAACGATAATAAATCTTCGATTGCTTCCTTTTATGGTTTTTATTGTAACCGTTGACGGGAGAGCTTTTGAAATAATATGGGGAGAAGGCCAATTTAACTCCAACGGTGTACGGGGAGATAATGATAAACTTGGAGAAACGAAGGGAGGTGTTTATAACTGTCGGAGGTGTTCTAGAATCCGAGTCTTAATAAACCAAATCGAAGTTACAAGTCAATTCAGTCCGTCGAATTAAAAGGGTTTATTAAAGTTACAAGTCGAATTCAAAGACAAAGTATCAAGGGAATTCAGATGAGTATATACTTTATTATTTAATGTTAATTGAAACTGGACCTTTCGCTTATTGAATACATGGTCTTTATATACATTTATTTTTCCACCACGTAGACACCGAAATTTCAACGTTTACACCGAGATTTGGGTGTATACACCGTAAAAACAACGTAGACACCGAAAGTTTTCAAGGCACAGTCTTTGTGTTACACGTATACGTGGATTTTTCGGATTCTCATGCATCTAAGCCACTAAGCCATCTTCAATTTCCATAATAGAATAAATGATTAAATATTTACAAAGAAATAAGTTGATACTGCTATGAAAATAGAATTGTGTTAAAATCTTATACATATTTAGAAGTAAATGAAAAAAAAGTGTTATTGTATAGAGTTACTAATAATTCTATTCGTAACATTATCACACACAAAATTCTTTATTCACTACTATCGCTATTCCCTAACATCGCATTTTTATTTTCATATTAACAAAAACTAATTTATGGCATCAAAAATACTAATGGGCAGTTTGCCCGAATTAATGGAAACAATTCTTAATAATTTAGAGAATGATTTTTATTCCTTATACTCATGCGCACTTGTGAGTCGACATTGGTGCAAAATGTCAATTCCTATTCTTTGGCAAGATCCATTTTCATTTGATCGAAAACCGACATTTATTTCTACATATTTGTCATCTCTTAATGATGACGAAAAATTTATTTTAAAAAACTATGGGATCAATCTAAAATTTTCCAAAACACTATTTAATTATGCAAATTTTCTTAAGGTTATTGATTTATTTTGTTTAGAAGAAAATACTAAAATATGGCCCCAACTCCAGCATGTTAGTGTGGCATCACCTAACGACCTATGGATAAATCCTGACTACCCAATGATAAACCCATTGATATATCACATAACTAATTTATTATTCAAATTATTTATTGTGAATGGCACCTCTTTGCTCAAGTTACATTTAAATTTTTTTCAGCATACTAAAATTAAGCCAGAAATCTTCTACTCTTTAGAACAAAATGAGCAATTTTTCTCTCAACTTCAAGAATTAACTTTGCATGTAATATTAGACTACAGTAGCTTCACTGAAAATGACGCAATTACATTATTAAAAATCTTGGCAAAAAACTCTACGAAAATTAGTGTTTTGAAATTTGACGAATTTTATACTAAATGTGATCCACAAATATATCGTGCACTTGTAGACATTATTAAGGCACAAGTGCAACTTATGCAATTCAACTTAGTCGGTGGTGATGAATATCTAGAAAATTTTCACGGCATTATTTCGGCTTTAGAGAGTCAAAAACAATCATTACGGGAACTTATAATAGATTATTGTGTTTGTAATGAAGAGTTCGAGATTTTAATGGATTGTAAAAATTTAGAAATTCTTCGTATCAAGTTCTGCGGATATGCAAAACTGTTAACATTACCCGATTATAAAATTAGCACTTTAGAGATAGTTGATTACCGGATTGATGCTTCGAATATAGTATCAATTTTAGAAAAGTCCGGCCCATTACTACAAAGACTAAAACTTGTATCAGAAGATGAACCGATTTTAGGACAATTATTACTGGAAACAATTAAGTCCTTCTGCCCTAACATTACATATCTCCAAATTTGGAACATTGAGTTTTCTTCACAGCACCTAGATCTTATTGGTAATTTACAAAAACTTCAATTTCTCATCTTATGGGGTTTTAAGTGGTCTGATAACATCACACCAGAAGAAAAAGTTTTACAGTTTGCAGAAATATTGCCATTATCATTGCATTATCTTGACATAAGGGATTCTTGTTTTGATTTATATATTGATATTTTGCTCAGTAATTGCTATGCACCTTTAAAAAAGTTGCTAATTAACAGAATTGATGACGAAAAACAAGTTAATGCGCTAATCGAATTCTGCATAAGGAAAAAAACTTTGAATTCCGTAGGTGTAAGCATATATTCGGATAATTGTGAATTTACAAAAGATGTAAAAGAATATGTTACAGTGGTACCATTTGAACGCATTGTTGTCGCTTGCTAATTTCTATAAATCGTCTTTAGAATTAATTTTTAAACAAGAAGTCTCATTTATAAATTTTTAAAGGATGCAATAGTTTAAATGCATATATAATAAAATATTACTTCAATAAATTTAATTATTATGATAGTTAAGATGTTTCATTATTAATAATTTGTAGATTTAAGTAAGTTCTCTAAAATTATTGACTAATAGAGCATTGTGAACTTTTTTTTTTATAGATCATCTCATCGAAATAAAGTCTTATTAAATTATTCACAAGAATAAATTCACTGTCATGAATGTGAATAAGAATTCGTATGGTAATAACATAAAAATTTGAAAGCACTCTTTCAGCTACATAACATGTTAAAAATATTAAAGTAGTTTAATAATTGGCGAAGTTAGATAAAAGACATGTTATATGGTTCAATTTAGGTTGGTGGCGCAGATCTCCTGAACTACGAATCAGATTTCAAGATTAGGCGCTAACAAAAAGTTTTCGTTGAACAATTATACAATATAATCTATCCCTTTCCAACCCTAACCTTAACGAATTTTAAGAATTTAGTCTTCGTCGCTAACCTTGTACACATTTACGATATGTCAATTAATTTACAGATGACAATGACCAGAATCAGTCTGTAAAATGAGTTTGTTTGTGAATTAATTGTCGATAAAATAAGCGTGTCTGTAAATTAATTGTTGGTGAACTAAGTTGTCAGTGAAGTGATTTTCGTTAGAACCGATTTATATAGATTTTTTTTAAAGAATACTAAAAGAATTTTTGCACGCGTTATTCTGTGCATGATAATTTTAAACACATTGAGTAGGCTTATAAGTTCAATAATGCGTGGATAATTCATTGTTACTTGCGAACAATGATTTTAGTAATTATCGATATGGCAAGCAAAGATTAAATTTATATTGAGTTTTCAGTTAAGTAATACATTTTCATACAAAATTTATTCGCCATTTTGCAAACCATGAAAATAGTGGGTAGTAATTTCAACAGTGAGTAATCTATGGTTTAATGAATTTAATAGTAAGTAGGGTTCGTGATTTTAACAGTGATGAGTTTACAGTTTAAGTAGTTGGTGAATTAATAAGATAGTAGATCTGCCAGATCTAGCAGATCTACTAGAGATAGTCGATATAGTAGAAATAGTTATATGATCGTAACGGCAGAAAAGTTCGTAGTAAAACAGTACTGTGTAAAAAGTATATAAGCACAATCATTTCGATGTAAATAAAGGATAACTCACTTCTGAGTTCAACATGAATGAATAGCAATAATAGTCCCTTTTGAGTCTCGTAGTTCGTCTTGTCCCCATGATCACCATCGTATCGTGAAACACCCTAGTCTCGGACCAAATCAATCCACGCTCGATCGAAGCCTACCAACTACGGTGCAGAGGAAGAATTATATTGGAGTTAGTAGAGTTTGTATTAGGTTTTGTGTAATAGCGACCTTTGTTAGCTTAGTTTTTGTTGTCATACCGTTTTTCACTGTCACAACGTACGTACAAATCATTAGACATATGATAACGACGGATATTATGACACGTATATTAATCAATAATATGTAGTAAACTTTGCGATAAATTTTTTATTTTGTTAAAAAGCAGCAGATAGTTTTATAAACCAAATTTTGAGTTATTGAGAAAAAGCGCCGTTTGCTTTGTTTTCACGTTACACCTAATCCTGTGTCGTGATTGCTTTAAATCACAGGACTACGGTTTATGCATAACTATTTATAAAAAGCCGATTGCTTCCTTTTAGGGTTTTTATCACACAAAATTCTCTATTTATAAGCACTGCGATTCCCTAACATCGTATTTTTATTCTCCACATTAACACAAACTAATTTATGGCATCAAAAATTCTAATGGGCAGTTTGCCCGAATTAATGGAAACGATCCTTAATAATTTAGAGAATGATATTTATTCCTTATACTCATGCGCACTTGTGAGTCGACATTGGTGCAAAATGTCAATTCCTATTCTTTGGCAAGATCCA
>CAJVPZ010002162.1:0-12928 GCA_910592135.1 Racocetra fulgida | reverse complement strand
TATGAATAAAAATTGATTGGCTTATATCAAACTTTTAGAATATATATATTAATCTTTTGAATAACTTAGTATATAACTAATCTTGATTTATTTAATAAAGCAGTTTTACGTAATCATATTAGTGGTGTTTAACACTACAGTTGCTAGAATATATGAATAAAAAGCCAATTTAATTTATATCAAACTCTTAGAATATATATATATATATGGATTTTTTTGAATAAATATATATGTCAAGATTGGTTTAATAAAGCAGTTTTATTAATGGTTTGGATTTACACCTTTGTGCTACCTGTTGTACAGTTTAAAAAAATAGACAAAATATAAAAATTATATATTTAAATAATTTTTATATACAAAAATTTAATCATTGTCAAAGAATAGTTTGGCAAAATTTTTTTATAAAATTATTAAGAAAAAAATTTTTTTTAAAAAAGTAAAATTTCTTAAAATTTGCTGTACAAGTAGTACATTCTCCGAACCTATTTTTTATTATACATATAATTACTAGTAATTTTCTAAATTGTGGCTTAGCTCAAAAATTTGAACTAAAATTTAGATCAATAACTTTACTACGTATAGTTTAGGTTCCCAACCCTACATATTACCAGCCACTCTCGTTATAGTGAAGTGATCCGTTCTATTAATAACAATTTTTAAAAATTCATTATATCGAGAGTTTTATTAGTAAATTCACTATATCGAGAGAATTTTATGTAAACTGGCTTTGAGCTTAACTTCACTATATCGAGATTTAATTAGTTTTCACTATATCGAGAGTTCACTATAACGAGAGTGACTTTGTATTAGCAAAGCTATTAAATCATATATATACATATATGGTGAGTACATAGCAAAACTATGCTTAGAGTATATAGATTATATACTCTAGGCATGGTTTTTGCTGTGCACTCGCCCATATGGTGTTAAACGCCACTTGCGTAATTTAGTATTTACAAATCCGGAACGAATCAAACTTTGGATTATGTTCAGGTTTGGTTCGAATTCGAACTGAAACCCAGTTTGGTTCTGGTTCAAGGCTGAACTTTTTGTGTTGGATTTGTTCAGTCCGGAAGTTTATGAATTGTTTAGAACAAATTAAAAGACGGTATGTATGAATTACAACATTCTGTATCAAATTACACAATACGTATTAAATATCAATTATTTTAAATTCCGTAATGTGCTATATAAAAGATCCCCCTATATATCAGATCCTCATGAATTAGACCCGGGTCTATAATATAGGATAAAATTTTGGTAAAATGTAAGAGACCCGGGTATACAAATAGGAAAATACTAAGAAAAAAATAAAGAAATAGAATAAACCTCCAATTATCATACCCACACCCATACAAAAGACCCCCGGGTCTAAATATAGGTTTGAAAATTGGTGGAATGTTACAGACCCGGGTCGTTTATATGGCACATTACGGTAGTAATGTTTAGAAATATACTAGTCAAGCGTTTGGTAATTGTAGTTTTAGAAATAATATAAAAGGTGCTAAAAGATTTTCTTGCGTTTTATGCAAACTCTCAATGGATAGAGATTTTCATTGGGCTCGAAACATTTTCTTGAGATACTTATCAGAGTCAGATATCCTTTTGGGTATCTGACGTAGAGACTTGCCCCTGGTCGAACAATCGATCTTAGAACCGTTACATGTTAAATAGGGTTTATTAACTTTATTTATCAAATTGCTACCTTAATAAAACTGGTGTTGAAAGGATGATGAGGAATTCATTTGTAATAGTTATATCCTGGGCAGTTGGGTATAAGCGGAAATTTCATTTCCGCTTATACACATAGTGCCCAGGGTATAACTGATTTATACACTGCTATCTTGATTATAGTGACCAATGTATAAAAACAGTATTATAAACAATTGCAAAGATGGGAGGACGCTAATAGAGCTTATGGGGTGTTACGTATTAAAACAGCCCATTTTTACAATTTTTGAATATATATATATTCAATAAAAAGTTTGTCATAAGTAATAAGAGCTAATTATATAATAAAAATATCAAAAATAAAGTAAAAAATTTGTTTATTATTATCGCTATTTGTATGTCACCCTCTATATAAGCACATCATATAAAAATTCTCTTTATAAAATCACTTTCCGACATTTTCCGATCGGGCTAATTCGGAACGTTTTAAACCAACATACCGGTTCTTATTTAATTTTTTTTCCTTATTTATTCAATAGCTTATCGAATAAGCATTTGAATCAATAAAGGCAAAAATGATTTGCATGCAAATAAGTACTGGGTGTTTGGTTTGAATTTATCCGAATTAGTCCGATCGAAGGGTGATTTTCCTAGCAAAGATCCCATATAGAAAAAAACCTCTTTATAAGCACATCTCAGTAAAATTCTCTTTACAATCACACAAATCTTTATCCCGAGGGGTGTGATTATAGGAAGGTTAGACTGTACTGTACATGTAAAATAGGCTGCTTTAATACATAACACCCTATAGATGGTATCGAAGTGGAATTGGAGTTGAAGAGAAATTAGCAGAGATGGAAGACGTCATTGAAACATATAGTGTTGAATATTGTTATCAATATGGAAATGGAGTTGAAAAAGGATAAATGTAAGATACTGTATTCATTACTATCAGAAATTCGCAGATATGTGGAACAAATAAATAGTATTGGATATTAACCCCCCACCCTAAAAAATTTCGCTACTATTTCGCCAGCCAATCAGAATTCAAGATCCGGTGTAACACGAAAAAACAAAAAATTTTACCTATGAAACTACTTTCTGCGCATTAACAAAAAGTTTTCCTTGCGAAATTTTAGTATTAGGAAAACTTTCTTTAACCTAACTTAATAGCAAAACCTAATCTTAATTTAACTGTGAAAATTTTTTTAGCGAAATTTTTTAAGTTGGTGACACTAGGGTCTTATTGGAAATTGGATATTACCATCTTTCATGGAATTGAAGTTGAAAAGAATGAACAAGACTAGTGACGCTGATGGACCATATGATGTTGGATATTGTTATTTTCAACGAATTGGTGTTAAAAAGGATGAATATAAGGTGAGTGACAACAGTGTTCAACTTTAGTGTTTGAAAACATGATTATAAATTTGTGCACAGTAAAAATTTTTTACTGTTTACTATTAAAAATTTTTTGAGAATAATAAAATAAAAAGTGTTCTCATGAGTAGTAATGGTAACTATGTAATACCATCATTAGTATTATCCAAACTGTTTGAGACGTTCCAAACTACGTGATCTATAGTATTACGGTACATAGAACACGGCAATAAATACCTTAAGATGATACTATTTATTGCGTAGTTTAGAACATCTCAAATAATTTCTATCATGCAAACCAGAAATGAAAATCTAATGCGAAATAGTATTAATCCAAAATAAATTCAGAAATATTGAGAAGCCTGTCAACGAAGTGACAGGGCAATCATACCTGGTTACATGTTTCAATTTTTGTATTAGCCTTTTATGGACAGTTTGTCTAGTTAGATGCAAGTTTTCTAGCTGAGATTTGATCATATATTTTTGTTGATTTTCGAATTGACATCAGTTAGACTTACCTAAATGCATAGCAAAGAGGCCTATATGAAAAAATCAAAAAATTCTTACATTTAGGAGGTATTGCATTTAGGGAGGTAAAACTCTATATGTATTATATGAGTTGGGCCAAACAAGACCATGCATTTAGAGAAGTTTTTCATAGACTATGCACTTAGGGAGGTGCATTTA
The DNA here is from genome assembly GCA_910592135.1 of Racocetra fulgida. NCBI lineage: Eukaryota > Fungi > Glomeromycota > Glomeromycetes > Diversisporales > Gigasporaceae > Racocetra > Racocetra fulgida. Next base: position 9,190 of record CAJVPZ010002162.1, on the reverse strand, counting down.
GAGAGGTCTGACTGCTAATAATGTAATATTAAAACTTTAAATTATTCAAAAAAACTTAAGACTTCTAATCGGGTATACCCAAGTTCAAAGATTGATGATTTTCATAGGATTTTTCCGGGTAATTTATGCATTCAAGCTTCAACAAAATATTAACATTCACTATGCAAAAGAATAAAAAAAAAAAAGTTCAACTCCTAAGGAACTTTGCTTAGAAGATAAAATCTGCCTACCATATTGTCGCGCGGAATAACGGGCATGAGCGTTATTTAGAAATCATACCTTGCATAGATGATTTCAAAATAACGCAGATGCGCGTCCCGAAATAACGCGTACCCCGTATAAGATATAGTGAAACTGGTGACAATTTGGTGAAACGGGTAAAAATAAATATAATAGCCAGTAAGAAACCCTGGTTGAAACTGTGGCGTGGCGAAACTCAAAATTAGTCTCACCCGAAACTCTAATTAGGTGTCAACACAGGTATGTAATAAATTGAAAAACCAGGTTCGGGAAAATATCTAAATAACGCGCAGGTGGAAGTTATTCCGCGACAATACGGTACCGCAAGCGTTTTATTCAATACTGCTTTATTATGTTATCAGTTATATTAAATAAATTTCTGTTGCTAATTGTTTGTTTATTTGAATAGAAATAAGCTTATTATAGAAGAATCGGGTTTAGTAATTGTAGTTGACTTGGCGTTAGTCGATAAAATCGACTTAGTCGGATCGAGGAATACTGGAAATATACGTATTCCTGCATGTAGACGATTAAATGTGTAAAGTTTTTTTTTCGTTCCTTAGTATTAAAACAATGAACGTGAAAACTTAAAACTATATCACGGATAGATTCATCCGATGATTTGGGATGAGTCCCAAACTCAATTTTTACATGTAAAAATTTTGGAATTTCTAGTATGTCAAATATTTAACATCACGGCAAATCAGAGGCAACTTATGAAACCTACTGTAGTAAATACTATTTGGAATTCTACATAACCCAAACAGTTTGGGATGATGAGGCACTAGTACTTGTTACGGTGCAAATATTGTATTAAAGTTCCATTCCAAATATTCAACTATTAATTTTAATATCAAGAACCATTTTTTTAAATTAATATTTTTTCAAAAAAATAAATTATTTATTATAGAATGATTTCAATACATATACACAAAATTTATCTAATTATACACAAAAGTTTTTATATATACAACTATCGCAATAAAAAATTAATATTCTAAAATAACACACCCGCCTAAACACTTACTGGATTTGTAAAATCAATCATCGTTTTCTTTTTGATAAACGTTACAATTTACATGTACAATATCATTATTTGGTTGTTTCATGAAATCAGATCCACTAATATATTTTGAACATAATGAACATGCAACATTCTGTGTAATAACAGATGGTCCCCCTTCTTGATAAGCTTTATATAATTCCAAATTTATCTATTAAAAAGATAATAATATAATAAAAAATAAAAACGATAAATAATTTGCTAGTCGACTTAGCACGTAAAATTGAACCTACTGATAAAAAATCATAAATAACCATACTATTGCTTACCATTACATTTTCACCTAGACAAAGTCCCTTGAGAATTTGACCCTCTCTATATTCATGGTAGGTTTGTCTTAAAGAACGAATTAAAAATTCATTCAACATCTCAACTGACCAATATTCAGGGAGAAGCTCCAAAACCTGCGTGTTACAATATATATATGTGTTAGCGTATTTGAAAAATAAATAAATATTGAATTGAATGAGTATTATTTACCACCATGATATCCATATACACAGCTTGTGTATTTAATAAATGAATGATTTTTCCTAGCAATTCACCCGTACTAAAATGTGATCAAGATTATAAATATATAGTAACTGCCTAAAGTATTGTGACCTTTATAAATAATTACCCTTTGTCTATGTTAAGATAAACTTTAAGTAACATCAAAAACAGACATTTTCTATTTGAAACGAGGGTTTTCTCTTCAGAAATTTTCTTTTCAACTTGTTTTTTAGTAGTTTTGCGAACTATGCCAATTATACGACCCACACTAAGGCAATAAATTTCGGCACCACGATAATCTTTCAAATCACGAATTAAGATATACAAAGCATCTTCATGATGACCTAACTATAAGCGGACAAAATAAAATTTAATTAGTTCTTGAACTGTCCGAATGATTTTTAATTTCAAAAAACTTCGGATACCTTTCCATAAATAACAGCAAGTTCCGCTTTCAATATCTCGACCTCTTCCAGTTTTACTAAAATTTCTTCCGCGTTATATTTTGTTGACGATTGAAGAAACATTATAAGTTTAGCCCGAGCCTGTGACAACGAATCGTCGGTATGGTTCAATAAGAATGTCAAATATGTTAGCCCAGGATCTTCCGAGCCTTTCATGAATTCATTATCTAAAATTATATACAAAAATAACATTAGGTATAAATTTAATCTATAGAAGGAGGTAATATTTTAATACAGTACTTATTTCTTCAAATTTCAACCTTGTTTCCTCCTTGAGCAATTCATCCATAATTTCTTGTATGTATAGAAGTGCTAGTTCTGTATGATACGATTCTTCCTATAAAGAATGTATATAATCTGATTTAATTTTATAAATATATGACTTTCAAAGCTTTAAAAGATCATCCTAACCTGGCTTTTACGCAGATTGACCAGGTATTCTAAAAGTATTTTTAAACCACTTTTCCCGGCTGACCTTAATTCAGATAAAACTATACTAGGTTCAACAATCATAGGTTTTTTTGGATCCATTTGAGTGAATATCTATATAAATTAATACATGATTTTAGTACCAAATAATGAAATGACAAAGTTTATAAAATTGAAAATATTTAAACCTTTGCGCCCATAATTTCATCTTTTTGGATTACCCATTTTGCATATTTCCACAACAACTCTGGATTATCACATTTTCCAAGTAAGTCTACTATTTGATGTAAACCTTCTGGTAAATCATTTTCAGGATTTTCTTGCTCAATAATGCTACAAAAAACCATTCATTGTTTAACAACAAATAAAAAATAAAAATAAAGGATTTTTGTTTTATTCACATTTTAAGAACTTACCTATGCCAAATTTCCAAAGCTTTAGCGTATTCCTTTTTCTCTTTATAAAGAAGGGCCAAATAATATATTTTCTAAAATAGTCCATTGATTATATAATCTTGTATGTCAAATTACTGTAGATTCAAAAATATCTGAACAAAAAAACCTATTAACATTATTTACTTTAGCGTCAATTAGAGGTTGTTCGCAAAGAGCTAAAGTGCATTCATTCTCGCTCTCTAATAGGCTTTTTAATAAATCATCAGAATCATCAGAATTACATTCTGCATATAACCGAAGAAGTGCATTATCTACAGCCTATTGTTACAATTATAGACAAATAGGAATGAATATAAGCAGAAAATTTTTATACAAATATGCTTACACTTACCCGTAAAATAATTTTATCTTCCTTTGATAAAGCCCGCCCCGGTACTTTACGTTGTTCCCGATCTTTCATCAAAAACTTTTGTAGCATTTCTTTTGATGTTGAAAAAAGAGCTTTACGAAGTACTTGGGCACCAGGATTATTATCAAGATCCGGCATCGTGTGTGGATCATAATTCTTTACAAGACCATTTGAAACTATAGAATTTCATGGACACACAATTTGTTAATGAAACTTTAATACTTAAAATAAAATATGTAATACATTAATTACCTATATTATCAATGCTACCCAAACGGTCATAAATGGACATAATGCCAGAATAAAGATAAATTGGATCATCTTCACAAATTATATCTTTTAAATCACTAAATAAACGAATCAATATTCGCGGATCAGCTTTTCCTTTTTCAAACAACCCGAAAGCTAGGTCAAAATATGTTTCTCCAAGATAGACAAATCCAGATTTTTGATAGATATATTTGAATTCATGGTGCTATGGCAATTACAATATTAAATTTCAATGAACATTTAATTGCTGTTAAAAATTTGTAAAATGATTTATTTCTTACCATTCTTTCACTATGGACATTTTCGGGTGTCGCGGTACTTATCGCTCGATTTGCAGATTCTAAAGCCTCTTCAATACGCTCAAAGTTTGAATCTAAGATCGCATCAACCTACGAAAAAGAATAATTATATAAATATAATGTAAAAAATATATATATATACGATTAATAAAATGGATTGGTAGACACTATACATGTGGACGGAATTGTTTCAGCTTGTGTCAAAACTTTACGTAACTAGTTTCGAAATAAGTCGAAATAGTTTCGGCCACATGTATAATAACTACCATAAGGTCAGTAACATAAGGTGGTAGATAGCATATAAGTTATTACATCGATTGGTTAATTATGCATATATCATCTGACTAGAGATTGTCTCGTTGAGAAAATCTATACCTTGGTATTATTAAATTACCAAGTTATTCTATTTATTATAGTTATATAATAACAATTCCTCTTCAGGTATAATCTCTTGACTTTGAACGAATTGATATATAAGAATTAGCCAATCGGAATAAAGCCTATTATGCTACCGGCATACCCAGTAGAAAGATCAACATATGCAGTAGATATCTATATTTAAGTCAAATATAATACCTGAATGACTAAAGGGGTTGTCACCAAAGCCATGATACACTCACTACCAGCCATTATAAGTCTCGTGGGAACAGCAGAGAAAGAGTTGGATAGTCCATTTCTTATGTCTTCTCCGGATTGAGAAGATTGTACGTCATTATTAAGTTTAGAAAGGACATTCACCGATTTTAATCTATCCATCAAACCAGCAACTCGTACTTTAATTCCAGGGCCAGTGGATAGCGTTTTGGTCTTTGATGATAAAGGAACACGTTGAACGAGTTGTTGATCAATAATATTGTGAATTTCAATAGTATTATTGCGAAGCAACGCAACAGAATAAGGATAATCAACGCCTGTACGTAAATTAATAGATAAATATTTCATTGATATTATTTATGAATGAATCAATATAAAGCAAGTACCAATTGCCCTTGGAAAACTTTGCCATTCTAGAGTCCCTCTGACTGGATCGCATCCGAATGACATAAAGTGACCTATTGTCGTCTGTATAATTTAGTATAATTAAGGAATCTAATATCGTATTACGATTATAACCAATAATTGAAAATGTAAAAATCATAAGACCAAAAAATGTAATGAAATTAACAAGGATATGATCAGAATTGAGTGGCGAAACCAACAGAAACTCTTTATCCGAAATTATTGTTATTATTGGCCTGAAATGTTCAATACCAGCATCCGCATAATCCATAAGAGGTATCATACGTTTCTCTTGCAAATTAATCACCTTATATTGATGATGATCTGCTGCACATACATAGGGACCATATTGACAAGCCGTGATTGCACCGTCGGGTAATGGTATTTGCTATTGAAGCCCGGTCACCAAGGAAAAAGGTTTTAAATATTACGGACATATAAAAATTAGAAATACTAATACTAGGTAATTACCAATTCTTCACTCAAGCGATCTCCCAATGAATAAATACATATTGTTTTCCTCTTTATCGCACAAAATCTAACAGCACCATCCTGATCAACTTTCCCTTCTTTAGAAATGTCATGACAAAAACAAGAAACGCCCTTTATAGGAGGGAAATTCTGAGGTGGCAGAGGAGCCATATTAGGAAGAGAATAAAAAGATAGTGTAGTGTCTGAATAAATCAACAAATTGTAATAAATAAATAATATGAATTATTTCAAATTTCTTTGACAATTAATGTATTTACAATTATATTGTTTAAATATGTAATAACTTGCCACAAAAAATAATGGCTTTGTAGATTTGCGGGAAAAGTACAATACGTTCAATGACTCTTTTCCCGAAACCAAGAGACCTTTTGGACAGAATCATGCTATTTGGTGCATTCTATTATCATTATAAAATAAATCATATCAAATGGTTTATAAAAAAAATATTTATTTCGAACATTTTATAATAATTTTACATAAAATTAATAATACAAATACAAACATCTTCAGATGATAGTTGATCGTCTAATAAATAATGAATAAGTTGCCCGTCTGAAGTGCCTACGTATAAATTATTTTCTATAAAATAAAATAAAATGTTATAAGTGTCCTTTTTTTAATATGATATAAGCAATCGTGTTTAACATACCCCAAGCTTCCACAGATTCGACAGTTACTTTGTTATCCTTATTTCCCCATCCAATTCCACTCCCAAGCCGACTAAGTCTACTTCCACTGTTTCCATGGTTCTGAAGATTCGACTGTTGGTAATCCTCAAGAACTATGTTATTGACCAAAGTTTGTAAAGTAAAAGGTATGAAAGACATTTTTTTTGATAATTCCAAACAATCGAAGAAGTTTTAGCGTTTTATCTATATAAACTTTTTTCATATGACAATGGAGTGACAACATCAATTGTGTAATTTTCGAAGACGGATTTTTATGGATTTTTATGTGATTGGCTACTTTACTATAGTTAAGTAAAACGTCCACTATGTGGTTAATCAAGTGTCTACTTAGGCAAAATTTAGCGCTAGATCTTATCATATTTGCAAATTTTATAAAATTTTGCTTACCGTAAAACGCCGTATAAGGTACCCGGGTACCTTGTATGGAGGAGGGTATATTATATGGGGGGTATCTTGTGAAAAACATATATTAGCCCATTAGTAAAAAAAGATTTTCATTATTAAATCGATCCTTGATTTATACCCGGGTCTCTTACAAAACACCACAACAAATAACCTTGAAACATACCCGGTACAAATCAAGGGGGGTACAAATCAAGGGGGATACCTTTTACGGCGTTTTACGGTAGTCCGATTGTCTATTCAAAATTAAAAGATACGTACGTATCTTAGGAAATATCTGTATAATTCAAACCGCTTTTAAATATATTAAATATAGTTGGATTATTTCTAAGATAATTAAACTTTAATGCTTTATATATAAACACGTATATACTGTATTAATTGATTTACAAATTCGTATAACATATAATTGTGAGTCAAAAATTAAACCTGATTTAATGTTAGAGTAAGGTTAGCTTTAGGGTTAGAAAAAAGTATAATTTATATTAAAATTTTGCAAGGAATTTTTTTTGTTAGAATCTCAGAAGTTGTTTTATAATTAAAATTTTAAGATATCAACATAATACCAACCCTAGTGATGCTTTCAGCATGTTGTCATATAAGACCAGAACAATTCTGGTTATATCTAGAAAATTACATTAACCTCAGTGATGTCATATTACTATTTGTCTTATAAATCCCAGAGGTTGGTAGATCCTAAACTTGTTCGTCAAGATTTTTATATAGGTGTAACTAGAGTCTAATTTGGTATTTTTATATATACTCAGAACATCAGACAACCTTCATACTCTTGTCTTCTATAGTATTTTCATTTTGTGCTGTCAGATATGCTTTTAAACCAATTTTTTATTATAGTTTATCCATATTTTTATCATTTTTTTCATTATTTCAACCTTGGTTAGATAGTTACCCTCCTAAGCAAATATCTATATCTTCTAACCCAAATAAGAACTTATTTGCATAGTTTAATAATCACTCTTCAAAACAAGTACTTTACAAATTAGATATAGAGATGTTGATATTATTTAAATCAGAAATACAAAAATATTGGTGCTGTTCTGTCTCAAAGAACTTATTTGTGCAATTTTCATAGTTACAGTCTTTTGTAATATTACAGTTACATATAGTGTTCATTCTTCATATTTGGGTCTTCTTTCAGAAATTTTTATTTCAATATTATATTTGCATTTAGGCTTAACTACAGAGTTTTGCATTTAATTATAGTCTTTTAAGTTTATAAAAACAAATTAAATAATTTGTTTTCAGCTTGACTTAAACTATCAATCTTGTTTGTAAAAGTTTGAGAGCTTAACTACTAAATTACAGAATCTAAACCCTTGGCTCTACAATATATAAAGTAATTTAATAATTAATAAAATAATTCAAAAGTTAGATAAAAAGTATATTTAGATATTTTAATTTAGCCAATATAGTTTACAGTATATTAAACTTAATAAAATAATAACAATATTAAAAGATTTATATTGCTAATTTACTTTAGTTATTATTCTAAAAGAAAATATATGCTGTTAGTAAAATAGCTTAATAACATAAAATAATGAAAATATAAGCTTATAAACTTTATAAAAGATTAGAATGTAGTATTATTCCTTAAACTGTATTGAAGGCAAATTTGCTCTGAATTTGACTAAAAATTTATAATTTGTCAAATTATTCAAAAAATTATTAATAGTATAAGATCTATAATTCTCATAAAAAATATTCTATAATATATATTCTATTAACTTTATTACCAATTTTTTTTAATTATATTAAGGGTAGAGTATAGGTCGATCATTTATCATATGTTCTCTGTGATATAATAGGAATTTATATATAAAGTAAAATACGTCACTAGTAAAAATTCTCAAAGCCATAGCTAAATTTTATCAAAATTTGGTAATTTATAGTTTAAACCTTCTATTTATAGTAGTAAAACTTTTGGGAGCTATATTATTTTTAAAAAATAAGCATATATATGTTATAAAGTTTCTGAGAATTTCTCACATTTCTCAGAGTTACACAAAAAAATCATAGTAAAAATATTTCTAAAACAGGTAATTACCCAATTAGATTTGTGTTTACTATGTAATCTGTTACACAAAAAAATTTACCATATATATCATATGATAAATGATCTATATATACTCTACCCTTAAGTAATTTATAAATAATTAAACTTTAAAGTTTAAATTTTAAAAAATTTTAATATTAAATTTAGTTCAAATTTATATGTTTCTCATAACTCTTCCTGACGATCACTTGTACCAATCTAAGACTGAAAGCAAATTGAAGATTCAAGTCTAAAAGTTAACAACAACTTGAAGTTTTCTCAATACAAACTGTTGTCAATGAAGTCTTTAAACATAATATATCGAGGAGCGGGCATTTTGGATAGTTTGCAAAGGGGTCAAGCCTTGTTCTTTGTACTTCTTGGGTTGACTCCCCTTTGTGTTTGGCATCCAAACCGGAGGAGTCTCTAGGAACAGCAAGTAGAAAAGAAAACTAAAGTTTGTTTGAAGATGGAAGACTTTGAAGAACTCTTGG
>CAJVPZ010002161.1:0-12930 GCA_910592135.1 Racocetra fulgida | reverse complement strand
TATAAAATTGGTTACACAAAGTTGATCTACAATCTATTTTATATGAAATTAGAAATTTGTACACCCTACCCTTAATAAATTGTATATACGATATATAAAAAAATTAATTATTTTTTCCTTTTTCTAGACCTCATTTTCACAACCACCATTTACTACCAGTCATGATCAAGAAAATTTATCTCCATTTGGCCTTGTAGCTGTTGGACCAAGCACTTCTTCTAGCTCTTCCAATATTCATAGTTCAATTACTACTTCTGGTAAATCATTAAACTGGTGGACTTCATCTGAAATACAGATGCTTATTGAAGAAGTAGGAAAACAGCAACAGTTGTTACAACGTGCAAGAGATCCAAGAGAGAAAGGTCGAATTTGGGACAAGATTATTGCTAATGTTCAATCTTCTGAAGTCACAAGCCCAGTTTTAAAGGAACGTTCGAAGACATCAATTTAACAAAAATGGGATTCACTCCTCCAAAAATATTGTAATATTAAAGATAAGGTTGCAAGCACTGGTGAAGAAGCTGTTCAAAATAATTGGGAATTCTATAATGATATGGATAAGTACTTAAGAGGAGATCCAAGTGTTACTGCACCGATCACTAGCGATTCAATTTATGGAACCAAATGTCGAAGTATCAAAAATTATGAAGAAGAGGAGGTGAAAAGCATATTTATTTATTCATTCTATTTATTCGTTTTATTTATTAATTTATTTATTCATTCTATTCATTCATTTTATTTATTAATTTATTCATTAATTCACAACTATTTTAACATTTAAATTTTAGAAAGATACTAAGAAATGAAGAAATATGCATGCTGAAGAAGAAAGGGTGAATATTAACTTCATGCTTTGATTAAAGAACAAACTGAAGTGGTTATGTAAATGATCAAAGATCAATACGATTCTACTTCTGAAATGCAACAAAAGCAACATGAAGAACAAATGGATATTTTTAGGAAATTCTTATTAAAATTTTAACAATTAGAATAGTAAAGTATGCGATGCGATGTACTGTTATATAATAAATTTAAATATGCATACAATACATATATAATAAATAATTTAAACAATTAGAATAGTAAATTATGTAATGTGATATAATAAATTTAAATATATATGCAATACGTATACATAATAAATAATTTATTGTAAATTCATAAGAATATCAGCTAAGTATTCCCTTTTTTGAACACCTGCTATTTCTTCTTACGCTTCGTTTATTGCTTCATCAGTTTCAAGCTCATTTGTATCTTCGTCTATATCAATATCTTCTAAAGACCATTCATTCCCCATATCAATACATATGTTATATAAAATGCAACACACATAGATTATTTTTATAATTCTTTCCATGTTAGTACAATAAAGCTCCTTTAATAAAATTCCCCACCTTCCTTTCAAACACCCAAATGCTCACTCTACAATCATTCGTATTGACAAAAGGACTTTATTAAAATGCCATTCACGATGTGTTAAAATATAATAATCAGGATAAGCTTTCATCAAATATGGTCGCAAAGGGTATGCTGCATCTGCGATAATATATGTCCTACCTGGAACCCATTGTTCTGGATATAAAGAAATTTTCTGATAAAGAGAAGAACGATAGAATACACAAGCATCGTATACACTTCCTATAACAAAAAATCAATAAATATTGTATATAAGTTGTTAAATAAAGAAAAAAAAATAGTTACTAGCCTGCTTCTCTAACATATACGTAAGTAAAATGTCCTTGATAATTGACAACTCCAAGAAGATTAATGGAGTGAAAACTCCTAAGATTTACATAACGTGAACCATTTTTAGAAGGTGCATGAATAGGTATGTGAGACCCATCTATTACACCGATAACATTAGGCAACTTGCGATTTCTAAATCCAGTTTCTCTACGTTCAAACCCTTGAATTACTGTTGCTAATTGTGGTCCCTGAGGCTATGAAATTCGTTCTTGCTCCAAATCTAATAATGCTCTCAGAAATCGGTCAGTAAAATGGCTAACAGACCCTTGGCTTACTCCAAGTGTCTGTTCTAACACTCATATTCCTGTACTATTTGCTAATCACCACAATACAATTGTGATTTACTTCCATACAGGTATTACATTCATGGCATTTGATACAAAAGCTGGATGCATTTCTAAACAGGAAACAATGGCATAAAAGGTCATACGAGTAATACGAAAGTGTCTTCGAAAAGAATTATAACCTTTCCCATCTATTAAATATGGGAAAACATTTGTCCAAAACCCTCCGGTTTTAGGTTTTCGCTGAATTTGCATCCTTGTACTGGGTGAATAAAAAATAGATGAAATAGTTATATTCATTGTAATATAACTAAAGGCAAGAAGGTAATATGTGTTTATTTTTTAAATATTAACTTCTGAACGTCTTTTATTTGTTATAAAAGTTTTTAGCATGAAAAGTAGAAAAATAATTTTTTTGTAGCAATTACTGTTTTGTTAAAGATCTATGTTACGAAAAAAATAATAACAATAAAATGAAAGAGTATTTTAGCTTGAGCAGTCTCTTTGATTACTCTATCAATGATAAATTTTAACCAATCAGCGCAGCTCTATGAAAAAAATTGGTGGTCGCAGCTTCAGGTTTTTTTGACCAAAATGATAATCACGATCGATTTTTTTGACTAATCAAATTGTCTGATAAACTGATTGAGGTAGGTGCTTGAGAATGGCCTAAGTTGGTTGAATTTTTGAAATGTCAGTTTAGTTAACTAAATACCTAATTTTAGTTTGGCTTATCTTAATATCGTCATAATCATAAATCTTAATTATATTTAGCTTTTTACAGAAATGCAAGATGTTATACAAAACTTGATCAAAGCACATATAGCTTTAACCTTTTACAGAAACTTGTCATTAATGTTAATTAAAATAAATTAGATTTTAGAAGCATTGAAAGCAAGAGGTAAATTGCATCTTTATGTGTGCAGCAATTGGAATTTATAAAATATAAAACAAAATGTTATGTAAATATATTTGAATTAGTTAACTATTAATAAAAGTTTATTTATATCTCTATATATAATGTTTAAAATATATAGTAATAGTTTAAAATAAATAAAACTGCACAATGTGTTTTATTAAATTTTTGAAAAATATATATAGTAATATATAAATAATATTTAAATTATTTATAATTTAACATTTATTATAATTTTAATCAATGTAAATAATATCTATCCTTTGTTAATTATATTCTTTAAGCATATAAATATTATAAATCTTTTATTTATTTATATAAACATTATTAAATATCTCTTGCTTTTAATAAAGAAGTATTTTCTTCTAAATCAATTCTTTGCAGAAATCTGAGTTTTTAATAATGCAATTATTATATTGTTATATATAATTTTTATATTATTATTTTAGAGCTATAAATTATAATAACACAAATACAATATAATTATAATATAATATAATTTAATATATTAAAATTATATTATAAATATATTATAAAAACATTTTTAATTTTATTTATTTAATTATATTATTATTATATAATTTAATGTATTAAAATAATATTATAATTATATTATAATAATATGTTTCTATATTAAATTATTGCATTGTATAATGCTTTATAACTATACAAATAATAATATATAAATTATATAATAATATAGAAACTATATAAATTTATAAAATATATTATTTTAAGGCAAAAAGATAATAGAAACCCATCTCTATGGTGACCTTACATATAGCAGCCAATCATATTTAGGGTTTAAAAATTTTCTTTTGTATTTTTTTATTATAAAAGTTATAAAATTTGTAAAAAATTTTTATTGGGTGATAATAAGCAATATATTATATAGTCACATGCTCAATTTGGATTGGCTATTCATATAGGATCACTATGATGACCCATCATTATAAACTAACATCTTTATTTTAATATTAAAATTATATTATTTAAATATAATATTTATATTATTAAAAAAACTCAGGTTTTTGCTAAGAATTTCTATTCTTGAGACAATTCTGTAACAGACCTGCTAATAAGAAAAGGAGATAATAAAGTCAGTTTTGTAAATTATATTAAGCTTATAAGTATAAAGTATATTAATTACTAGATAATTTTAAGTACAAAAAAATTTACAAATTAAAAATATAATATTTATTTCATTTGAATAAATTTTGTCAATAAGTATAAAACCTTGTGATTAATAATTATATATTTATATTGCTAACATTTTTTAAATTAGAGTTTTATTTCTAGTTGATTAATAATTTTAATGATTATTTGATTTTTGAATTAATAATTTAGTAATTTTCAATAACTCTTTCTGCTGATCATCAAAACACAAATTTTCGAAAACAAAATTTAATAAAATTTATAAGAAATACACAAAGGTTATTAAAAATCAAACTCAGAGCCTTAAATAAAGAGTAAGAGAACAACAAGAATTATTTAGTCTCTTAAGAAACTTGAGTAATACAAACAGTAACAGCAAAGAAATAGAAGTTTTGTAAAATCTGATAATATTTTTTGCACTTTGTGAATTTTTGGAGAATTGGCCTTGACCTAAAATGCAGATCTGTTTTGGTAATACAAAAAGCACAACACATAATGAAGAGTAAACAAAAGAAACATACTAAAAACCATATGACAAAAGTAAACAATGGAAGTAAGCAACTGCACCAAATAATAACAACAAGCAATAACAAAGGAAAAATAACAAGTCATATAAAGCAAAAGTCAGCAGAATTTTCTAAAAAAAGATCTATCACAAAAAAAGAAGTGAATTTAAAATTTAAAGCAGTATTAGAGGATATTTAAGACTTGTCAGTAGCAATAACTAATGAAATAATAGATATAATAGTAAAGAAATAATGGCAAAATAAACAGGCCAAGAACCTATCCCAAAAGAAATAGCTGAGATGCAAATAGAAAGGCTCTATAAAGAATTATAGCAATATAACAGAGAAGAACTAGAATATACAGAACTTGTATTTATAGAAAAAGAACATATAATTTTCTATGAAGCAATAAAAAGGAGAAGATTCAGTTAACTGCATTATAAAAGAAGAAATAGTTGGTTATATAGTAGAACTAAGAATAGCTAATGAAGAAAGAAGAGTACTAAAAGATAGAAACATGATGCTAAAATAAAGTTAAAACTAGAATTAGATTGGAGTAAGAGACTTTAAGAACAAAAAAAAATTGACAAAACCAATACAACAAAACAGCCCTGAAGTCTATAGTATAGCAATTTAAAAAATCCGTCAAGACTACTGCAATAAACCAGCAAGAGATAAAAAGAAAAGTTAAAGAAGAAAAGAGAAAGATGCAAGTCCAACAAAAGAGAAATCAAGCTGCTAAAAACATAGCCAAGAAGCAAGCCGAGCAAGAAAAAAACAAGCTGTTGAAATAAAACTAAAATTGAACCTAGACTAGAGCAAGAGACTTCAAGAACAAAGAAAAACTTGCCAAAAACAATATAACAAAATAGCACTAAAGTTTCTAATAATACAGTTTACAGTATCTGTTGAATTTGCTGCAGCAAGACATAAGAAAAGAAAAAAGAAATTAGAGATGAAAAAAAGAAGAAAAACAAGAAACAAAACATTTCTAATTTGATAGAAGTAAAACTGCTAAACAAGATTTAAGAAGAAACAAGACCAAAAGTTGTATTATCAACCCTAGTAGAATAGTTAATAGAAGTAATATATCTAGCAAGTATTAAAGACTTACAGCTCAATAATAAAATATGTAAAAAGAAAAAAAAAGACTGTTTATAAAATAGATATATAGTTTGAAGACTCAATGGAATTGAAATTCGAATTCATTTCAAGAAACATTAGCATCCAGTTTGAAGGATGCTAAAAATTAGATAAGAAAAAAAGAATATATTACTAGAGATAATAGAAAGGATTTTTGTAGAACACTATAAATTTTTATCAAAATACAAGAAAGGTTTTTGGAAAGAAAACAAAACTCTAGAAAGAAAAAAAAAAGAAGACAAAGAGAAGAAAAAAAGAAAACTTTCACACCCTTATCACAGAACAAAGAAAATCTAAGCAGATCAATTAAGATACAAAAATGAAAAGACCAGAAGAAGCCTATGGTATTTAGAGGAAAAAGGAGTTGACAGAAGAATGCTCTTAAAAAAACCCCATAGAACAGGCTTTTAGAAAGAAAAAAAAGAATATGGAATAACAAATTAGAAAGAAAGAACCAATGAAAATAATATGAGAAATTCCTCAAGAGCAGGGTTTCTGATCAGAAAGAATAGATTAAACTGAAAAAGGAGAAAAAGAAAATATAACCACAAATAAAAGAATACTAGCAATAATCTTTTAATAAAAAAGAAAGTAGAATTGTTTATTAAAAAATTAAATTTAGAGTATTATTATAAAATTAGCAGAAAACTAGAATATAGTTGCAAAAAGAAGAATAGTAAAGAAAGGATAAATTGCCAGTTAAATATAGTAAAAAATTCTTTCGATTTGAAACTATTTTGCTATAATTTCACTGGCTAGCTTGGTGCAACTCTCTGGTATAGGTCTTAACCAGTGCAATAGACCACATTTAGGCATCTAATAGAGCAGCCGAATGATGTCAAATCTGCAATTTAGATAGTTTAAATATATGTATATATATATGCTTGATTTAATAAAGATATTAGCGAGGCGAGGCTACAAATATAAAAAAAATTAGTAATTTTAAAGTATTAGATTTAAAAAATAAATTTAGTTAATAAATGTAAAAGACAATGATTGATAATTGGTTTTTTTTTAATCTTTGACAACCTTGCTAGTGATTCTTTATTAAGATTATTATATAAATAGATTACATAATGTTGAGCTTAATATCTAGGCCTGACATCTCTAGCTACCTCATGGGTAATCAGAAGTGGTCTGCCACACTGGTTTGAAATTTGTTTCATAACCAGAAGGCTAATACCAGATTAGCCACACAAACCATATCAAAAGGGTTTGCAACTATTTTGTATTAATTTTCTAAAACTATTAAACCATTTATTTTCTATTCTTTTTATATCCTCCTTATTTTCTTCTTTTAATCTAATATTTCTTTCTAGTTCCTCCACATTAGTTCCAATCTTTAAACCCTTTTTGTGTCTTTGTTTCAGCTATACTTGGATCTGACTTCTTTCTTTCTTTCATTAATCTGCTATTATATTTTTCTTTAGTTGTGATACCTTCACTAATTTCTCATCTTTATATCATCTCACATCTTCTTGTCTATATATTTTTGTAAAAGCAATTCCAAACCATATTTATAGCAAGTTCTATGTAGTTCTTGGTGTCTTTTCTTAATTGTAAAGTTTCTTGTATTTTTTTTTCTGCCTTGTCTTCTTGGATCAGACCCTTGATTGCTTTTGCTCTTATTTCTAAAGATTCTTCCTTTGACTCTCCCCAGAGAGTTTCTTTGAGTAGATTTTTATTTGTTCTCATTTGGGTTTCCTCGAGAAAAGCTGCCTATACTATATTTGCTGCTAATTTTTCTGCAATTTTCTAGTTATTCTTTTGTTCTCTGCAGCTTGCTAGATGATCTTGATCTTCTTCAACTTTTTTATTACATATTATGTAATTAGAATCTTGATATAGGTCTGGGCGGCTTTGTGCTAGTGTCTAAAGCACTAGTAATTTTCATTAGCACATTTAATTAGAGCTTAAGGTGTTTGTTTTTCTTTAATATTGTACATCTAACTCTGTTATTTCTTTTGATTTGCTTCCAAAAATAGGTCCACTTATTAGTTCTGAGATCCTCTTCTGGCTCTA
The DNA here is from genome assembly GCA_910592135.1 of Racocetra fulgida. Taxonomy (NCBI): domain Eukaryota; kingdom Fungi; phylum Glomeromycota; class Glomeromycetes; order Diversisporales; family Gigasporaceae; genus Racocetra; species Racocetra fulgida. Next base: position 5,158 of record CAJVPZ010002161.1, on the reverse strand, counting down.
ATTCTGTATTGCTTTCGATTCTTTTCAGTTTGCAGTTATCTTAAGGTCTAGAAATGTTTTGATTACTTGTCTTACTGGATGCTCAATAAGTGTTCTATCTTAATATAGTGAAACATTTGATCTTAATGAGGGGTTAAAGATAATTCTATCTATATTTGTTATCATAGCACCTTGTTTTGCTAAACTAATTGAATTTCTTTTATTTTAACTTACTCTATAATATTACATACTAAGTCATGATTCTTCAGTTTTAGCCATTGTTTGCTTAAAAGATTACTCTTTCCTTTCTCTATACTTGCAATTGCTACTGCACTATCTGTATATATTTTGACTTTCTTTTTGCTAAGGGCTATGAGGATTGCTAACCAAATTGCTATCAGTACTGGTTTGGTTGATGAGGGCTAATTCTCTGTTCTAGCAAAGCTTTCTTTAATTATTGTTTGTTTGTTATAATCTAACTGTACAATTCCTATACCCATGTGAACTGGGTCTTCTGTATTCTTTTTTGTTTGTTGCAATAATCTATCAGTATAAAAAGTTAGATCTCTATATGATAGTGACTAATTGTTCTGATTCCACTTAATCAAATCCTCCTTAAGTTTGGATGACATATTTTGTTTTTAGATCATCTCTGTGTTTAGATCATAACTAACAATTTTTATATAACAAGATTCCTCTTCAATTACTCTTGCTTTTTTACTTCTATATTGTACTTCAATTGAGTTTAAAGGAATCTCCAATCTCTATTTATTCCCTCTTCTTTTAATAAAGACAGATAAAGATTCTTGGATTTCACTTCTGTGGTAACACTTCTCACAAGTTTTAATTGCTTTTTGTTGGTTTAATTCACACCCTGTGCATTTTTCTAATATAAAGTTTCCTATATTGTGAATATCATTTAAGTTCCAATGTTCTACTAGAACTTTCTTTTGTATTTTTGTAATTACTTATGTGATTACTAGTTTTGAGTCTCTTCATTCTTTGGTGGTTTTATGATTATCCATTCTTTGATCCAATTATCTGCTGAAAGTTTAGCTAGTTGAGCTCTTAAGAAACATCTATTGTTACCCTCTGTTCTGTATTGTAATTTAACCAGCCTGTCTTGAGGTTTTCTAGTTAATTCTTCGATTTGTTTAAACCATTTAGCTATTCTGCCTCTCTTGTTTCTTTTCTTAGAAATTGTTGCTAAGTTATCATTTGTTCACCTCTTGGGTCAAGTAGTTGGTCAATAAGTGTTAAATTAAGATTTTAAAAATACTGTGCTACTGAGGCATAAATAGCTTTCCTGTATAGTACAATGTTTTTGATTTTGGTTGAATTCTGGAAGGTTGATACTGCTAAAGTTAAAAGTGAGGTTTAGTTTCTTTATTTTTAACATTGTTAAGCATGTTAAATTGTTTTTCCAAATTTTCAAGTATAATTCTAAGGTCTCTTCATGCTAGTTATTTTCTGAAGCACCAATAAGAAGAAGTCCTTTCTCAATTCTTATTTTTGTTAATATCTTTTCTGGACTAGTTGTGTTGAGAGGGTTCCGATCAATTCACCGACAATCATTTCACCGAACGTTCATTTAGCCGACATCACATAGGGTTAGGGTTAAGCAATTGATTAGTTGCAGGTATATATTTTTACTAAATTTCACCTGGCGTGATGTCGGCTAAATGAGCTGTCGGTGAAGTGATTGTCGGTGAAATAATACGGACCCGTGTTGAGATGATTATGAAGACTTGTGATTTGCTTAAGTAACAGCTGATTCTACAGAGGAAAGCAGTTACCTAAACTTCTATGATGTACTATATTTGTCCTTGTTGTATAAACAATCTTTATCTTGTTTTTTGCTATTTGTAGCAGTGGTATATATATATTGTTGATCATCTTCTTAGACATCTTTATAACCTGCAATATATAATACAATTTAGGAATTATATATATATTGTTTATATAGGACACTTGACTAATCATAATCTTTTTAGTGAAAAGGCCTTTAGATATTGATCATACAATTTCTTTTGCCTTGGCTTTACTGCCTTTTCTTTCATCTTGTTATTCAACCAAATTCCAAAAAATCTTGTTATCTTGTTTTCTCTTTCTTCATATATCCATTCTTTTCTAAAAAAAACTTTCTTTTCTTCTTTAATGTTTTTTAAATTTAACGTGATTAGCTTAGTCTTTTTTTATTAATTTGAATGTCATTTATCTGTAAAATTCTTCTGCAATTGAAAGTGTTTTTTCCATCTGCTCTTTGTTTTCTGCTATCTACGTCATATCATTTGCGAAAGCTACTACTGCTTGTCTCCAAGTATTGTTAATTACAGAATTTGAGTTTAGATCTAATGGCATACTATGGGTACTGTGTATTCCAACTCAGCATCTTTTTGAATTCTTTCAGAAGTGGTCATAAAAGATTCTCCACACTAATAGTGAAATTACTTCACCTTGTTCTATTCCTTCTTTATTTCAAAAAAGTTTGTTAGATTGTCTATTTTTAAAAAGATTAAGTATAAGTCTAATTATTATTCTAGGCAGCTTGATTCTTTCTATTGCTTTTTATAAAGCTTTTAGTGATACTAAATTGAAAGCCTTTTTCATATCTTGAAATACAATCCACAATTCTTTCTATTATTTTTTGCATTCTCCATAATTGTATTTAGAATATGCACTGGTTCTTCTATAGAATTACCTGGGAGACTGGCAAAATTCATATCTTTAAGTATTTCCTCTCTAGAAGAACTCTGACAAGTCTTTTGGTAAGCATTTTAGTCATGCATTTGCAGAATGTTTCTAAAATGCAATTGGTCTGACATTATTTAAATTGTAGTGCTAGTCTTCTTCTTTTATATCTGAGACAATTTCTACTTTTTTGAGACCATTTCTGTTTTTATGCATATGCTTGCAATATCTCTGAAAACTCTTGTACTTGTTCACTTGCTGCTTTAATTAGTGTATATATTATGCCTGAGATATTTGGTGCTGTGTTCTTTTTCAGGTCTGTTAGCATCTCAGATCATTCTATTTCTGTAATGTTTTCATTCAAACTATAGTATCAGACCTCTTGTATTTCTTTTATAGGACTATATTCTTTAGCTCATTCTTTATCTATCAACTCTTCTTGAAAGTTTCTTGCTCTAAATTGATTTTGGAAATGTCTATTTGTACTCTCCAATACTTCTTATGGATTAGTGATCAGCCTTCTTGTAAGGTTGTTTTCTTCAAGTAGTCTGTCTATATTAATTTTCTTAATTGGCTTATTGAGTAAGCTTGTTAACATCTTTCCTTGTTGTTTATCTATTATTTGACATCTTCGTTCAATATTTCTATTTATTTCATCCTTTTTAATCTTCTCAAGTTCTTCCATTCTTCTTTTATTAAGAATTTTCCACCAACCTTTTAGATCATCAATTACTTCTTGTATTAAAAATTTTAAATTTCTGTTATATAAGTTCTACAACAGGAATTGATATATTTAAGCTGTTCATTAAACTCTTGAATATTCTCAGTTATATACATAGTTTGAGGTTTTTTCTACTCAAGCTTATCTATCTACCCAAATGGACCGTAAGTTGTGATAGCCTGGATTTCTTTTTTCGTTTTAGTTTAGTTGCTAATATATTTAGAATTTTCTTTTTAGAAAGCATTTTTTGAGCTGCTGCTAATATGCTTTTGCTAATTAAGTCCCATGCTTTGTCTAGCAAATTTTGTATTTTTTCTTCTGAGAAATGATTAAAATTTGGAAGGCTTTGTATTAAATTTTCCTTGTTCTTAAAGATTCTTTCTACTTCTACTCTATAATTATCTCAGTTTTTTTCATTACCTCATTATATAGAAAAACGGATCTACTGTAATTTTATATTTTGAGTCTATATAGCTAACTGAAGATATTAAATGTCCTAGTTCTATTTTTGCAAGTACTACTCCATGATCACTGCTAGTAAAAATGTCTATATCTTGAATATCCGCTTCATATAGTCTGCTGATTAAGTCATCTGTTATCTAAATATATTGATTCTTGTGCTCTGTTCTGCATTTTTCTAAGAAAACTTCTTGCATCTTGGGTTTATTAGTCTAAAGAAGTCTTCAAAATCTTGCTTCTGCAACTATTTGATGAATAGATTGACCTTAAATGGCTCATATTCATTGCTATGCAATTTGTCTCAATAAGGATCCAAAATATAATTAAAATCATCTATAACTATTATTTAGACTTTCTTAGATCAGTTAATATATCTTTTTAAGATTTCTCTTTGGATTATTCTTCTTTCTTCTTTATTATTTGGAGGCAAATAAACCATTATTACAATTACCTCAAGCTGCTTAAATATAAAGCTAGCTATTATTAGATATTCGTTTCTTCTTTTAATTTGCTTCAAATGCTTTTCCTATTAATTGCTTATAAGTAGTCCCACTCCTGAGCCTTTTTTTTATTTTTATTTGCATTTGATCAGAAGCTTCTAAAATTCTTAAACTTTGATATTGCAAAAACACCTTCTTTATTAGAAATGTTTATTTCTGCTATCCCTAGAATATCTATATTATTATCTGCTATCCATTTATATAGTTCTTCTAGTTTTTATTTGTTGTTTTGTAATCTATTTATTTTATAGCAAGCAATCTCTAATTTCACTTGACTATCTTTGTTTATGAGGATTAATTTTGGTTCTTTAGAATTGTCTTTATCATTTTTTATTTGATTTTATTTAGCTTTGCCCTTTTCTTTATTAGTCGTTTGATGGCTTCTTAAAGTATCTTGAATAAGGCTTGAACTTGCTGTATTGTTTAGTAATAGAAAGAGGTTACTTCTACTGTTGTTTTCTTTAAATCTACTAAGGCAACTTTTAGGAGCAATTAGCAGACATAGCCTGCTGTTTGCTCAGTTGATCAAGTCTGTTGAGAATTTCTTGTAGTATACTTTAATGTTGATCAATTCTGCTTGCTAAGTCCAATTCTCTTTCTTTTTTCTCTTCTTTTTGTAGGTTAAGGCTTTTGATAAATTCTTCTTCCAGTTCTTTGTTAATCCAAAAGCATTCTTCTGTTTGCTTTTCCTTTTCTTTTTTCTTTTCTTCTTTAATTAAGGTCTGTTTTCTTTTGTCTTTTCCTTGTTCTATCTTTTTCTTATGTGAAGTTTTTTTATTATAAGACTTCTTCTCTACCTTTCTTGTTA
>CAJVPZ010002160.1:0-12930 GCA_910592135.1 Racocetra fulgida | reverse complement strand
CAAACTTAAGATTTTGCGGACAAATCCCACTCCAAACAGCGTATAAACCATACACTCATTACATTCGTTCCTGGTATGCTATAGTTTATAGTCACAAAGTTTACTTTAATTACTTTTAGATTGTTATATTAAGCTATACTATGTTTGCGTAAATAGTATATAGTCAATTTGAGTCTAATAACATGAAAAATTCTTTGTAAATAGGGATAGCATTTTTGAGAAGGTTCTTCTTTTACTCAACGGGAATAGAGTAATAGGAAGTAGTATTTTAGAGGAATCTTTGTGCACCGGGTACACTTGTTAGGACGATACTTGCTCGTATCGTTTATATTTCTAGTACATTTTAGTGTCTTGTGTATAATAATAAATCATTGGGTTCCCAATTTTAATGCTTACGACCAAAGTTAAATTGGCAATGCAGTTATAAAGTCTCTCCCTTGTCGTAACAAAATGACCAAGAATTTGTGTATGTTTTGTTCCGAAAAATGTGCATTTTCCGGATCGATAATGGAACGATAGCCTGGAGCAAGTCGGGATACGTTTTTCGAAAATTTTTTATAGGGCAACCTAGTCCACCGACGATTAATTCATTGACAATTTATCTTACTGACAGCTTGTTTCACCAACAAGTAATTCTAGTCATTGTCGTTAGGGTCAGTTTAGAATTAGAGGTTAATGCAAGTTTTAAAATAGCTTGGTGAAGTGAACTGTCGGTGAAATAAACTATCTGTGAAATGAACATGTCTGTGAATTAATTATCGGTGAACAAAGTTGCCGGTGAAATGATTCGAATGCCTTAGTTTCATCTTTTAATACGGATTCTACTTCTATAGCGATATCCAACTTTATGCATTTCTTCAGCGTCACTATGCAGCTTTCTAATCGTACTATCCTTATGTATTAAGTTTTATTTAATCATTTAATTTTAAATAAGGACGTTGTCAAATTATCAATAATTAGTAATGAAGCATTATAATAATTAAGAATTTTATGCCATGATAGATTAAAATGAAATCAAAATTAAAAAAATATTAATTTTGATATGAATATTACATATCGCAGTATAATCTTTTGGCATATCTATTTAGAGACGTAGTCATAATTTTGGTATTAAACTTGTTCATAAGAGGGTACTGAGGGCTAGATAGAAAAACTTAAATAATTTAATACTGCCCTCTCTCGTTAATATTACGTTACATAATTTAAACCTACAGTATATCTATACTTATATAAATTATTGAATTATTTTAATATTTGGATTACTAGATTTTATAGTAAATTCATTCTGAATGCGATGAACATTCAATGAAGTCAGTGTAATATTCTTACAAAGTGCATCTGCTAGTGCTATTCCGGCGCCTAATCCAAGATCATTATAGCTGAGGTCCAATGAAGTCAACGTGGTGTTTCTGCAAAGTGCATTTGCTAATGCTATTCCGCCTTCTGATCCAATATAATTATTACCAAGATTCAAAGAAGTCAGCGTAGAGTTCTTGCAAAGTGCATCAGCTAATGCTTTTCCTCCTTCTGACCCAAGATAATTAGGATTAGTATACCATCTATCTCCACCAAGATTCAAATCTGTCAGCGTAGTATTCTTGCAAAGTGCATTTGCCAATGCTTTCCCAGCGTTTGACCCAAGATTATTATTACGAATATTTAAAGAAGTTAGAGTGGTGTTCCTGTAAAGTGCATCTGCTAATGCTATTCCTCCTTTTGATCCAAGATTATTACTATTAATATTCAAAGAAGTCAGGGTAATGTTCCTGCAAAGTGCATCTGCTAATGCTATTCCTCCTTCTGATCCGAGATTATTATAACTAAGATTCAATGAGTTCAGTGTAGAGTTCTTGCAAAGTGCATCTGCTAATGATTTTCCGGCGTTTTGTCTAAGTTGATTATAGGTAAGATCCAACGAAGTCAACGTGGTGTTCTTGCAAAGTGCATCTGCTAATGCTATGCCTCCTTTTGATTGAAGCCCATTATAGCTAAGATCTAATGAAGTCAGCGTAGAGTTCTTGCAAAGCGCTTCAGCTAATGCTTTTCCTCCTGACCCAAGATAATTATGTTCAAGTATCAATGAAGTCAGCGTGGAGTTCTGGCAAAGTGCATTTGCTAATGCTTTTCCACCTTCTGACCGAAAATTATTATAGGCAAGATCCAACGAAGTCAACGTAGTGTTTTTGCAAAGTGCATCTGCTAATGCTTTTCCTCCCTCCAGTCCAAGACTACTTTCGCTAAGATCCAATGAAGTCAACGTGTTGTTCTTGCAAAGTGCATCTGCTAATGCATTTATTTCTTCTGATACAAAATTGCTACATTGAAGATTTAAAGAAGACAGCGTAGTATTCTTGCAAAGTGCACCTAATAATATTGTTTTATTAGTAGCATGTTCGAATATTAAATGCTTAAGATTTTTACTTGCTCGCAGAAACATTGTAACTAAAGAAAACTCGATAGTATCTGCAGTATCATAATTGTCTTCATCGAAATAATATCCTTTGCTTTTAATCCAATTTTTGACACCATAGGCCAACTTAGGGCCAACAGACGTAGTATAACTTTCGTACTCAAATAATAGCCTTGGATAACTTGGAAGAATAATGTTCAAGGGGATCAATAAAGCTTGCTCTTCAGCATTTAATGCTGAAAGGTATATTCTTATAAGTCTTTTATCATCAAAATATTCCGTAGGTTCACTCCATAATATTGGTATAATAAGTCTACACCATCGACGGTTTACAAGAAGGCATGAAAATAAGGTTTTATAATTAGTTTGAAAATTATTAAATATTTCAATAAGACATTCGTTCGGTAACGTTATCATTTTGAAAGAACTATGAATTTAGTATAATTATACGTAATGGTAAAAATTTCAATTATACTTTTATATATAATGTAACATGTCGTGAAACGTGTGGCAAAGCAATGAGAGTGAAGGCCAATGATTACTGCGATCACCGAGAACAGCAGAATTTTTTTTAACAGCTAACCACAAAATATCAAAATTTTAAATACAGAATTTTAAATACACTCAGACCTTTCTAAGTTCACACCTCTGGGACCACACTTTATTAACATGCATTTAGAGATTAATAAGAAAAAGCACATTTGGGACCCACAGCAAACGGGGATCGGCAAATCTCAACATCACATTTAAAGTTTATTATTATTATTGTCCGAAGGACATTACGGTAGAAGCATAGTGACCCCGATGTGTGCGCAAATTAAGGGTTTTGATTGGTTGATCTGTTAAAAACAAACATTTGCTTCGAAAATACCCATTGTCGGACTGATCCGTGATCAATTATAAAAAGCAATTTTAAGTCCTTCGGACCTTAAATGGTTTCCATTACCTAGTTTAAATAGCGATTATTAGAATAATTTGATAACTAGATAGCTGTGCGACGTCATCGCGCAAAACCAGGAACGGAAGAAATTGATAGTGGTAAGACTTGAATGTTTAATATGATAAAGCAAAAATAGCTATATAAGAGAAAAGAACTAAATAATTATTTGTTATTTTTAGTAATAATTATTTAGTCATACAATTTTTTTTAGTATCAGTAAGGACAAATCAAAATTAACAAATGTTTTTTCAGATGAATTATTTTACATAAAGGGTTAAATTTGAATGAAAATGTAAAGATCAATCTGGTTATTAACAGGGGTTTTTTTAACCAGTCCAAGGCTAAATGTTTGTGGACAGGACCACAAATTATTTAGAGAATTAACATATCATGATTCAAAATAACAATACAATCAATTACTATATTCAAATAATTCATTGTTTAAGCCAAAATAATTTGGGAGAAAAATCAAGAAAATCAAATAGCCAAAAAAATCAATTTACTTACAATGTTTTCAAAATTGTAAAACATATGATTACATGTTTATCTTTAAATAGATTGTAAATATCAGATAATTGTGAATTTGGGAAATCAAACATATACTGATATAATTTTATAAGTGCTGTTCTATTGTGTTATAAATTAGCAGATAATAGAAATCAGATCTCTAGAATCAGGATCTAATTCTATATCAGTAACACAAAATAGCACATGTAAAATTTTATCATATGATTTTTGCAGATTACATAAATTGACAGTTGCATTTTTATTTAAGTTTTAAATATAATAAATAATGCTTATTAAAACAAAAACATTACTGAGGTTTTTACAAATCAAGCAGTATAAATAGCATAAGAAACTAATGACTTCTTACAAAGTTTAATGCCTTTAAACATGGGCAACCAATTTGTCTTTGTAAGTTAGATTAGTTGTTATTTTGCAAGATACTGGCTTGAAAAGTAGTTTATTAGTTGCATCTAAATGAGGGCTTTCTGCAAACCTTTACCTTCAGGTATTAGTACATTATTAACGTAGGGAGTAAAATCAAGAGTAACTATTTTGTAATATATAGATCATTGTGATTTTATTAGAATTTTTATTAACATTTTTTAATTTTTATTTTAATTAGATTTTTTATTAAATAGTAATTTTCTTAAAACAAAAAAAATATTTATGTATGTTAAAAAAGTTTAATTAAATTTTAATAAAGTCAGAAGCATGGTCTCATTAAAAAAAAAATTATTATGTAATACAGCCAGACTTCTCTAAGTACACACTCTTGGAATTATACTTTAACAACATATATTTAAAGAATAAATGCATTTATAAAACTTAAGTATACATTTGATCAGAATTCAGTATGCATGTAGAAAGAGTGTGCTTTATAGATGTTGTACTTAGAAAAGTTTAACTGTTTAAACAAAAGCTATGTGGTTTTTTATTTCAAATTTATGAAGGTTTTTTCTTATTTTTTTTGATCTTCTTTTATATCAATTATACTACTGATCTTGGATTCTTTTTAGTGTTCAATAATCATTATACAGAGACAATGCTTCTGCTAGCTCATTGATGACTTCACAGAGTAATTCAGTAGAATTTCTAAATTCTTCAAGTCATTTCAGAAGCTTCTCTTCTTTATCTGAAAGATTGTTTTTTGCACACTTTACTGATGATGTTACAGGATTTGTCAAAGATGAGAATTGTATAGGATCTGTAAAAGATGAGGCTTGTCTATTTATTACTTCTGTTTTTTTTTTTCTTTTTTACCCTTTTTGATTTCTGTTACTTTTATAGGCATTAGTATGTGTTTATTTCATCCTTTTATTATCTGAATAGTAGTATGAAAAATATTATATTTAACAATATTAATTATTTTTTTAATTCCTATTTGATAACAAATGAACATTTATTGGTAACCATCTTTCATCAATTGTGTAGTAGTTTCCATGAATAAAATATGTGATTCTGGTTGTATATTGTTGCTAAATGCTAATTTGAGCTTATTAATTAATTTTCAAAGTGCTTCTTGATGATTTTTAATAAATTGTGAACTTCTGTTTACTAAATAATCTCCTGAAAATTCTAAAATCAAAAGGTTAAGTTATTCATGCTTGAATTGTACTACTTTAATGTTCAGTTTAAATTATTTAAATTAGTTACCCAGTCATTTTTTTTTACAAACTTTACTCCAAATGTTTCTAGAGTTTTATTAAAAGCAAAATAATACTCTTCTTGTGTTAAATTGACCGAGGATATTGTCCAAAGAGTTTGAAGAAACTGTGGGTTTCTTTGAAGATTCAACAAAGATCATGTCACAGATTTGGTATATCTTATTCTTTCAGTTACAGAAAATAAAGAAGCAAATGCCATCAAACTATACATCTATAAATCGAAGTTTGCTATATGAATGCCAGGCTTATGCAATTTCAAATAATCTACCTATTGATAAAAACTATATTACACTTCTAGCAAATTATTGTTTTCAGTATTAATATAAATTTGTTTATCCTTAACATATAGATAAATCGTAACTCCAACTGCTATTTAATTAAGTTCAAGTACCGAAATGTTGCTTGATAATCAGCAATTTGTTCAAGTTTGTCGAGAAATTTGATACCGAAACATGAATTAAGTCCAAAAAGTTTATAGTCTAAAAAACCAGAAATTAATGCACTACACATCACCTTATCAGTCAGAAAATATCACACCATATGATAAATTATAATAAAAATTATAATAAAAACAATAAATTTACTATAAACTTTAAGCTTAAGATCTTTTCCAACTTACAAATTAACTTATTTTCAAATTTTGGGGTTAAACATATCAAGAATAGTAGAATAAGATTACTTAAAACAACTTTTTAAAATTCTATAAAAATTAAAATTTTACTAGTAAAATTTTATAAAAAAAAATTTTTACTAATTTTAAAAATATAGTTATATATAAAATTTTATGTGGCTTTAAAGACAAAAATAGGTTATCTTAGTAGAAAAAAAGTTTGTTATAGATAAACTTCAAAATTTTATATTTTTTTATATAAAACCTTTTTTTTGCTAAAATAATTTATTTTTGTCTTCTAAGTGAATTTATTCAGCACAAAATTTTACATACTTTGTATCTTGCAAAATTTCATTTTTTAAAATTTAGTAAGATACAAAGTATATAAAATTTGTGCTAAACAAATTCACTTAAAAGACAAAAATAGATTATCTTAGCAAAAAAAAAGTTTTATATAAAAAAACATAAAATTTTGAAGTTTATTTATAACAAACTTTTTTTCTACTAAAAATAATCTATTTTTGTCTCTAAAGCCAACTTGTTCAGCATAAATTTTATATATAATTATATTTTTAAAACTTGTAAAAATTTTTTTCAATTATTATAAAATGCACCTATGGTGGTTTTATATCTATTATATGTTTTATTATATTTTTAAAATTTTTTAAGTTTTTATAAGTTTTGTATATAAATTTTTAACACCAACTTCTTCACATTAAAGTTAATATTAAAGTTAGAATTAGGGTTTGGGAAGGGTTTTTGGAGGCATAGAACATTTTTACTTAAAATACCTCATAACAATTAATTAGCCAGTTTTTGAGATAATGTATATATAGGTGTAAAACTACCATAGATGCATTTTAGTAAAATCCAATTTTTTTATAAAATTTTACTAGTAAAATCTTTAATTTTTATAGAATTTTAAAATTTTGATAAATTTTACCAAAAACATATATTTCTTAAACCAATTAACTAGATATTTTGCCTTAAAAGATATTTGTAATTTTATAATTCTGAGATTTTTTATATTAGTAATAAGGCCAAAGCAAAAAGACATTATATTTTAATATTAAAATATTTATTATTCTTATATTAGCTTACATTATATATAATTATATATAATAATAAATAATTTTTAAGTAAATTAAAGTTATTTACAATCAAATCCAAAACTAACAAGACCTGGATGAAATTTGAAAATTAATTAACAAATTCTTTATAAAAGTAATCTACAAATACATTCTATATAAAAAAATAAATCCTAATAAGAAAAAACAATCTACTTAAAAAATCAAATATATCCTTACCTTCTTTCAATACAAAACACTTGTTAAAATTAAAAATCACTCAAATCACCTAAACTTCCTAATCTTCTCCATGAATACTATCAAAAATTTCAAAATAATACACTATTAACACCTAATATTTTACCTAATTTACAACTATCAACTTTCATAATCTCCTAAAAATTGAAACTAAAAATCTAAAAACACTAATGGACCAGGAAAACAGAAAACAAATACAACAAGAAATCACAAATAAACTTCAAGAAAAAAACCTAACTTCATTGAAAATCTCAAGCTATTTTTTAAAAAGTTCTAGAAAGATATAATAATAATACCAACTTAGATAGACTTCTCCTCCATAACTCCTTATTAACAAATTCTAAAGATATTAAGGAAGCTACTCAACAACACTTTCAAAACTACTTTCAACAATAACCACTCTTATCTATTCCTATTGCCTCTAACTTCTATAATCTATACAAACCACAATCTGAACTTGAGATTTACTATAGCAATCTTCTTATAAAAATCTCTGATGATAAATGGATTAAAACTATAAACAACTACCTAATTAAAAAGCCTTTAGTCCTTTTGGCACCAATTACAAACACATCAAATTCACCTTACAGCAAAGTCAAAAAATACTCAAATCTCTTTTAACTAAATATCTATAACTACAGCTAATACCTACAGATTAAAAAACATCAAATATATTTCTTATTCCAAAAAAATTAACCTGGGACTATATCTTGAATCAAGTTCATCCAATTTCACTTATAAAGCCCTTTAAAAAATGCCTAACCAAAATTTTCACATAAAGACTTGATCAAATAATTAACCAAAACAATTTTCTGAGTAACTTTAACTTGGCCACAACATCTAATATCTCTACACACACACCAATTCAGATCCTACACAATACAATTAAACACTATAAACATAACAAAAAAGAGGCTTGGATACTTTTCCAAGACATGTTCAAAGCCTTTGACAAAATCAATATCTAATGACTTGTACAAGCATGTAAAAGAATAGGCATGTCTCAACAAGGCATAAACTTCATCACAAATTTATATCAAGATTGAAAAGCAAGAGTCATATCAGCATATGGTCTAACAGATCCAATTACACTTTACTTTGGTATTGAACAAGAAGAAACACTTCTCTAGAAAATCTACTATAACCCTATCTTAACATATATAAATAACAAATATCAAAACTCTTTCCTTAAAATCAAAGCATCATCTCCTATCAAACAAATTCAAAACATATATTCCTCACAAATTACTATTCCTTCACTAGCATATATAGATAATATCATATAGCATTGTGAAAATAAAGATAACCTTCAACAACTACTTAAAAACATTGAACAACTTTACAAAATCAACAATATCCAAGTCAATCCAACAAAATCTGACCTTTTATATATTAAACCTAATTCCAAAAAAACATCTAATCAAGAACCACAACCAGAAATTATCTTTAATAATAAATTTATAAAACCAAGAAAACTAACTGATTCTATTAGATATCTTGATATTTATTTTGATGGTGCAGGCTCTACCCAACCTATAATTGATAAAAATTCTAGACAAAGCAAGCAATTTTATTGAACTTATACAATATAAAAAACTTTTACCTATCCAAATATCCAAACTTTTTAACACTATCCTCTTACCATTATTAGAATACCTCTTGCAAGTTACTTTACTTACAAATCAAAAAATTACTGAACTTTTAAGCTCTATTACTAAACAAATTAAAAAATCTCTCAATCTTTTACTTAACACTAATAATGATATTTTTACAAATCTGCAACTTTTAAACATTTCTACTCTCCACAAACTACTTACTTATACTAGTTGCAGTATTATTGAAAAAATAATTAATTCATCTTCACTCTTAAAACAAATTTTCAAACTCTGAACCAAAGAATGGCTTCAAAAAATTTGGCAGCCAATAATCACTCCTGACATAATTTTATAACATAAACAAAAGATGAGAAATTTTACTAGCCTCGCTTTTTTAACTCATATTTCAAACTACAATATTAATATCAGTAATTTAATTAATAATATAAACAACTCAAATAACTTTAAGCTAAATATAATCTACAATTTTATTCCTCTAAACCCTAAACTATTAACTATTCAAAGTCTCAAAAATAATCAAATACTTTATATTGAACAAATCCTTACATTTAATAATTAATATCTATTACCATAGAACAATATATATCTTCGAACACATAAATCATCCAGAGGACCAATTCCCTCTTGATACAAACATATTAAAAATCTAACAAACAACAATTCTTTACTTTCAATCTGGCCATCAATTTATCTAGATGATATTAATCTATTTACTAATATACTTACATTAATTTCAACTCCAACTACAATTTCTAGAAAAATAACTAGACAATTTTCTCCTTTACACCTAATATACAAATAGGAAAAATTATTTCTATAACACCAAACAACCTCTCATTTGAAAACTACCTTATTCTTCAAAAGTCTTCTGGCATTATAACCCTTCAACCTTCTTCACAAATATCTACAATTCCTTACATCTACAGTCAACTTTCTTTGTAAAAGTTAAAACAAAAACAGATCTACAAACTCTCAATCAATTATCAAGAAATATTATCACTATCACAAATTTCTCTCTTCTTACACCAACCTATTATTTCAGAAAATACATATATTTAAATTCAAAACCCAAATATTGAACTTATAATAAACTCTATTATTACCCCAGTATATCAAACAGAATTCATCAATATCTATCAACAAATACAACTTATCCCACTAGAAAATCTTTACTTTTATACCGATGCATTAATTAAAAATACTCAATCACCAAATCTTCAAACTGGGATTGATTGGATCTTAGAAAATAATACTAAAATTAAATTCTCTGCTAATATTATAAATGCTCTCAACAAGGGTATGGCGACTTAGTGTAGTTGGTAAGTTGTTGCACCCCCAAGTGGCAGAACAAGAGTTTGAATCCACTGGTGACGAAATTCGAATTTGCAGAAATGCGTTACAGTAAAACTATATGACAAATCGATCGGGTAAGCACCTGTGACTTTGGTCTTACCAACTCGTATTAAGAGGTTGTGAAATGTAGTGTGACGCATGAGTTACATGAAACCTGAGTGAAGCAGTCAAATAAATCCAAGGGATCGGGGTTACAGAAGCCCGCTTAGGAAGTCCCGAGTAGAGAGGTAGTACAGATCTTTAACAGCGCTACGTAAAGGATTATCATCTGGAGAACCGGACACAATAGGCAAACTGAACGAGGACCAACATCGGCAAAAAAAATATACTGTTATATATTGTTTACTAACCAGGACAAATATATATTGATGCTAATCACCCCTGCCGATTTCTATAGATTGCGATTACAATCGATTTATATCTAATTCGATTACAATTGATACATATCCAATTTGATTACAATCGATTTATATCTAATTCGATTACAATTGATATATATCCAACTTGATAAAAATCGGCAGGGGTAATTAGTATCGATATATATCTACCCTGGTTAGTAAATAATAAAATTCAATAACAATCGATATATATCCAATTCGATATCAAATGTCAGGGGTGATTAGCATCGATATATATCCACCCTGGTTAGTAAACAATAAAATTCGATAACAATCGATATATACCAATTTGATATTAATCGATATATTTCAATAGTAACCAATAATTATTCAATGAGATCACAATCAATATACATTCAATTCAATAATATTCATTTAGAAACTTATTCAATAGCAATCTTTATTTAATTGAAAAAGCTGTCAAAATAAAATTTATTAAAAGCAATTATAACTAAGATTTATTATATATATAATACAAAGCAATGCAAGTAGAATTATACATTAAACACAACTCTCGTGATAAAAATTGTTCACATCACTCACGATCTTCTGTTAAATAAAATAGATCAGTTTCGCCCCTGCCACAAGAGTCACAATCCATATCATGTGATCATGATCATCAAACCTCCAATCAGAACCAAACACAAAATGATCGTCCTGATTATAGTATATAAACCTTTTTTTTTGATTTTTAGATGTCTGATCTTTATCTTTTTTTTTTTTCTTGTTTTTATTATTATTATTATTATTATTATTATTATTAGAGCGTTCGAGTTCCCGCCATTAAATTTATGACCGACTTTTTCAGCAAAACTGGCAACTATATCTTTTAATTAAAAAGTTAAGCGATGATATGTGTGACATTAAGGAAGAACAGAGGCACAAAAGGATGGAGCAAGACAAGGACCTTTTTCCCAAAGTTTTAGACATAAGTGTTTTGCTAACACAAAACACTCTGGCTAATATAAAAATGCCGCTGGCTAAACCAATATCTGGATATATCAGATATTTATTTTTATTGATAACCTATATAGAACATGTACTTAAGTTATTTTTTTTAATAATTTTGTAGGAAGTATATACTGGCATTGTAAAACGTCTTTTTCCTCAACACGTATATCCTACTCAAAGCATACTAAAAGAAGCTCTCAAAAATTATCTAAACGAAAACCTTTCCGAATTCATGTTGGCATAAGCAAAAATGAGTTTATCAACAAGTTTCACAGTGGCTGGTATAGTCAAGTGAGCAATTTTTATATGAATAATTATAATTGTTTATTTATTAAGGTTTTATACTGATATATTAAATTTTTTTTTAACAGCTTTTACAAAAAATGAAAAATTATCATGGCTCAGTATTGCAAAACATCTGCTCATCTATTTGGAAGGTCTTCGGTCGAGAAAAGCTCCCTCCACTTAAAAGTAACGCAGCACCCGCTAAAATAGTAAAGTGGAAGCAAAGTTCACAAGTTAGTGAATGCTACTACACTCTTTTTGAAGAAAACGATGAGGGTTTTCTTTAGATCAGTATCATCGCACGAACCGCCTTTAACACGACTGCTGTCTCAGACTTGACCAACTATCACTGTGCCTTTACTCTGGCAGTATGTGATATTCTACTAAATCCATGGTCAAGAAGTGTTTTGTGTAAGGAGAATCAGATTGTGCGTCATATTGAACGATATTTGGTAAGTATTAGCAATCTATCGTTTTATAACAAACACGATATTAATATTTATTCTTTATTATTGTATTCAAATAGAATGATTTTGAACAAAGTAGCTCCAGTTATGATTATACAGAATTGATCATGAATAGTGAACTTGCAGCATGCTTCCATGATGGTGAACCAGCACATTCTAACAATGATGAACGATTGAGACCAACCTCGGCCGAACATGAATCTTTTTCTAGAAGATCTTTGGGTATACTTTCGCAAGAAGAACAGGATGAATTATTTGGGGCTATTTAATAATGCAGTCATGCAAATAGTTTTCTGTTTTTTTTTTATGTATTTTAATGTATAATTCTTTTTTTTTTATAATTCGGCAATCCTGCCCTTGTTTATTTGGGATCAAGTTATTCAAAATTACAAGTAATTTACAAG
>CAJVPZ010002159.1:0-12934 GCA_910592135.1 Racocetra fulgida | reverse complement strand
TACTGGGTTATCTATAGAATTAGGGTATAAGTAGTATAGCAGATATCGATCTGGGTGGTCTTCAATAAGAAGCAGCACGAGGTTATAGATTGGTGTGATTGTGGTGGTGGTGCAGGACCGGGAAGTTAGAGGGTTTAAATAGGTAATCTCCTAGTTAGGTTATAGGTATGGCATATAGTGTAGAACCTTCGGGTGGACTACTTAAATTAGGTGACCAAAAGTTGCATATGTGGCTATATGTACTTTCGCTAACCAAGAATGTACTACTAAAATACTTAATAAAAATCCACCCTTCCGTGACATTGCGAAGGTATATAAAAAAAAAAAACAAACTCAACTTGTTATTGACGAATCACTACACCTTATTCAAATTGCAGACACAAAATGCATTACTGATACTCATGCTAGATATATTATCAATACTGTAATCTTACCTACTATTGAATACTGACTACATAACCTTGTACTTGATCAATATACATATAACAAAATACTATCACATCATATTGGACTTGTAAAACACAAAGCTAAGCTAAGCTATACTATTTTTACAAGCACTCTTCTATATCTTTACTTCTATAATATTCATAATATCTGGGATATTCAACTTCAACACCATATTACAAACTTTATCAAACAAATTAACAATCCTGATCTCTTAGGCACTAGCTTCCGAATTCATCTCTAACAACTTCAAAACAATCTTTGGTCATCTATAAGCATTTTGACACATCCTAACCCCATTATTGATAGTTCTAACAAACATATTACTACTTTAAAATTATTAAGCTCATCAAGTATCTTAATATATCAATTAACAACAATTCAATTTATGATATCTCATATACTCCTCGTGAAGGCTCTATATTACTTGAATCTATTCTCTCATCACATTCTGACTATTCCACTTTTAAGAAACAACTTCGGCAACATTATATTCTTTACTTAGACTAACTTCTAACTTATAACAACTCCTGTCTTCTTAGCTGAGAGCACATTGCATCAAGACTTCACAAAATTCTTTAAAGAAGAAAACCTTTATAGTTTACAACTTTTGAAGATCAAGTAACTAACTATCAGCTTAACAGAACACTTTATAGTCATTACAACCTTCTTGATATTAATCATTATAGCTTTTCTACTAATCACTTTTCTCTAAAATCAAAACCATGGCTTATAATTACTATTAAAGACCAGATAATAATTGGTAAAGCAAAAAGACAGCCTACCTCAACTGGTCTTGTTCTTATAACACACTGGCAATACTCTTTTTAGTTACAATTTACTAAACTATATCTAACACCCCCTATTAATATTAAGCTATATTCTGGCTGCTTTTATAACTATAAACTTATTACCAATAGATGTATACTATTTATTCTAATTAATTTAGCATCCAAATTCTTTTGTACTTACAACCTAGTGAACAAAACTATTAAACCCTACACCAACTTTTTAGACTTAATATACTCTATTGCTATTCGTCATCCCCTTAATATTCTATCTGCTTCTAATATTCTTTATAATGTGTCTTTAATTTCACCTATTTTTGAATCTGATCCTTCTACTAATACTCTTCAAACTATTGCAAACTCTAATATTCAGCTTTCTGAAATCTCTTTTTATACAGATGATTCTGTACTTGACCTTGGCTCACCAAACTGTTCAATAGGTATTGGATGGGTACAAATTTATCAAGAGAATATATTATACAGATTTTAGACACAAATCAAATACTGGCCTTGTTCTTTCAAAGCAGAACTTGTTGCTATACTTTCAGCAATTATTACAGCTCCTAGATTTTGTATCGTTAATATCTTTACTGATTTATAATCAGTTATTTCCAAATACAATAGGCTTAAACAATTTTCACATTCCTTATTTTTTACAATTTCTTCATATTCTATGCTTTGGCATACTTTCATTAATTTTACTAAAGCATATAATCTTTAAATCAATATTCACAAAGTTACTGCACACCAAGAAGACCAATTCAATAATCTGGCTGATCAACTAGCCTGATGTTATGTTACTTCAAATTATCTTATTTTCAAACCTTATAATATTTATAATCCTAATTTTACTTTTCAATTTGATGAATACTCACTAGAGCTACCAATCCGGCACACTATTCGTAATATCTGCTATGTACACATCTATGCCTTATGATCATCTCAAAACAGATTTCAATAATGGTCACAAATTACTTATCATATTAACTGGTCTGCTACATAACTCTATATAAACAATAAACAAAAAATTACAAATTTCTCACATAGTTTTCAATCTTCTACTCTCAAATCATTCTGAGTCAAAATTCTTCTCGATGAGCTTCCTACTTCTCATATACTATATTAACACAAGCACCAAACCTTACCAGACTGTTATCAATGCAACCAAACTAGTACTTAACTATATTGGGTTATCTGTCCATCACCAGCACTACTTCATAATCTTATTAATAATTCTTTACAACAGATTATTAACTTTATATCTTTAGATATTGCATCAAAATCAGTTACTACACTTCATAACCAAATTAAAAATCTTGATAGCATGACATTTTATCATAATAACTACATTCCATCTATCTGCTCTATTCTGTCAAATTTAGTACTTCTTGATATTATATATCTGCTCAAAGATATTACATTATCTACCAAATCAGCTTCTACAATTACTATAAAATTTCTTTTATATCTTAATTCACAAATCTATTATAATATTTGAATACCTTATTGCATTTCTCATTTCTCAAATATATCCTGTAATAACACTTCATCTTCTTCACCTCCTGTCTCATCTTATACAATTTTTTTATCTTTTCAATCTTCACCTTTTACTTTAGCTAGTAACAAATTAATACTTTAGTATCCTTTATGGATCAAATACCAAACAAGTTTAATATATATAATTACTAATTCTTAAATCTAGGTGAGCCATAGCCACTCTAGTTAGTTTAGGCTACAGATAAACTAATCTGAGTTTCTTTTCTTGTTATCTTAGGATATAGAGTTTAAATATATTCTTTTTATTGTAAGAGAATCGAATTAAATTTCAATAAAGATAGAGACATGATCTTACCATTAATATTCAAAAAAAAATTTAATTAATAAAATCATATTTATAATTTTTTACAGAATTTAAAATGATATTTATTTATATAATATTTAATTCATTTTGTTAATATTTATATAATATACAAAACTATTCAATATTTTAAATATATGTGAAATAATAAATATTAATATTAAATTTTAGAAAAGCAGAGTTGTTTGGCTTACTTAAATATATTAATTTGTTATAATAACTTTATTATTTTTATTATCTGCAATAATTTTAATATTTGAAATAATTATATAGAATGAAAGAATTGTTTAGTTTTTTTAAAATATTTAATTTGTTATGTTAGCTTTAAAAATTTATTATTTTCGAATTAATTTCATTAAATGCAAATTGTTTCAATAATAATCAAATTAAAAAATATAATATAACAAATTAAAAATTTAAAAAAAAGTTTAGAAGCACTTTTAAATAATATAAATAATATGAAAAATCTTCTTTATCTTCATTATATTAAATTTTCATTTTATAAAAATTACATTTTATAAAACTAAAAGACCTTTAAAAATAATCGTTAAAACCAAAATCCTACTTTTCACTTCATTAAAAATGTCTAGCTTTAAATATACTTTCTGTAACTATACTTTTTCATTTGTAATGGATTGAGTAAACATATGCCTAAGTACTGTATATTCCTGAAAATAAGCTACCATTTTTAGAAGAAAAATTATACAAAAATATTGAGAGTAGCTTATTTTCAGATAAAAGCAGATTTTGCTTAATTGTAAAAAATTTTACTAAGTAAATTGGTATAGCTTATTAAGTAAAAGTTATTCAAGAGATCAAAATACATATATTCTGAAAATTTTATATAAATTAGATAACTGTTTATTAATTGACTTCAATGAATATAAATTTTAAAGAAAATTTAAAAAATTCTTCAAATGTAACATGCAAAAGTTAATTAATAAAAAGTTATTCAATTTATATGAAATTAGATGTTTTATAGAATAGGTGGGCAATATAAGAAATAAGCTTTGCTAATAATTAGTAATTATTAATTTTTTAATAGTAGAGTTGCAGAGTTTACCTATCTATTCTATAGAACATCTATGAAATTTTTAAGATATATGTATTTGATCTCTTGAATAATTTTTACTTAATAAGTCATATCAATTTACTTAGTAAATTTTAACTTTACTATAGAGTAATTACTGATGATTGTATAAGTAGTTTATTTTCAAACAATAGAAGTTTTTACATTTTTCTTTCAAAAAAAAAGGTAGCTTATTTTCAAAGTAGCTTATTTTTGAAAAATACAGTATATTATCTTTGCGGATGATGATAAGCATATCGTTTTAAAAAGCACTAAATTAATTCAAAGTGATTCAAATTAATTTGAAATTACTCAAGATGGTTTTTAACTAATTATTGAAACTAAGTTAGATAGTAAATTTGTATCTAAAAAAATTTCATTTAAAGACATCAATTTTCGCAGTAATTTGAATCAATTCAACAAAATTAACAACAATAAATATGATGAATTTAAAAGTTATACAAATCACTGATTTTATCTAATATAGTAGATGATTCTTCAAATTTAAATAAATTGTTGTTTGAATTAGAAGATAATACAAATTCTTCAAATAATTTTGTTGATCCCAATACTGATATTCTTAATAAATTTGAAAATACATTGCAAGAATATAAAAAACTTTTTGAAGATATTTGTGATAATTCAGATTATTCTGAAGATATTCAAATTAATTTTGATAATGAAGAATTTAATCCTGAATATGATACTTTTTCTAATGAAGCTTATACTGATTTGATAGTTTTGGTTATAAAATATAAGCTAAGTAATGCAGCTGTAAATATGATTATTTCATTTTTTAATAAGTATTTAAATCATTTGAAATCACCATTACCAAAAATATTACAAAAGGAAAAAAATTTATGAATAATATAAAAAGTAACTTAAAATATAAAAAACTAAAGTATTTGAACATGATAATACTAAGTATTTCTTATTACATTATATACTAAAGAAAACTGTCTGTAGATCTGGGCATTGATTGGTGTTTTATTCGTAATTTAATTGGATAAGTTATTTTATGTGTGAGAAAACAATTTATGATCAGATTGGGTGATTTTTTTTTGAATAAATATATTATGCATTATTGCAATTCATGATAAGGTGATTTTATTAATGAGTTAAAAAACAATTTATGATCGGGTCAGGTGATTTTTTTTTTTACCAATACGATCACATGAATGTGTAATATGAAATGTGGAAGAGATGGTTTTTTTCAACGTTATCGATGTCCACTCCACGTGACTTTCGCAAAATTTTTTTACCACATAAAATGCAAGAGGGATGATATCATTATTTGTTCATATATACCATAGATCATTATTATGTAAAGCTGATATTACTGATTATTAATTTCATTTTCGTTTTTCTGAATTTTACACTTTCGTTACATTTCATAGTTTTAATTGGTTTGTTAGTTTGTTTTGAATTTAGGTTCGCCTTTCACTATTAACATACATAGTTTCGCTTAACAACTGTATTTTTCATCCAGTTCTAATCAGATAACAATTACCATACTGACACTTATTTCGCCAACTAGCTTATTTTGTAGACATAACATTTTACTGAAAAAAATTTGTTGATATGTTTTATTTAGACACTTATTTGATCGACAAGTTCATTTTAACTTAACCCTAACGACAATTAGCAGATTATTTTGTCAGCAAATTGGGCTTCGATGAATAAATTATCAGTGAAATGAACTTGTTGGTCAATAAGTGTTTGTGAAATAAAACATGTTGGCGATTTGTTTTCAGTAAAATGTTATGTCTACCAGTGTAGATTGGCTCTGCAACCACTGTAGGTAATGCAAAGACCCATATTATATAATTAGGCATCGCAACTGTAATAATGGTGTGGTAATTCTTGTGACTGCGACAGCAGTACAAAGCTTTCATGTTTGACAATCGGGCTTCATTGTGATAGCAGTACAAGGACCTCTTACTGGTGTTAGGTTTCATAATGATAATAGCCTGAGAATCTTTCATTTAGTCTTAGACTCCAAGGCTATGAGAGCAATATAAGGTTCTTATGTTTGTAATTAGACTTCATGATAATTGCAGTATAAGGACTGTTTATTTCATAAGTAGGCTCCATGGCAATAGTTGTACAAGGGTTTTTGTTTGGTGATTAAGTATCACAGCTGTAATAGCAATGCAAAAATCCATTGTTCAGAGTTCAATCCTCATATTTGCAATAGCAATACAAGAACCTCTTATTTGGTAATCAAAACCCATTGTGATAAGTGATGCAAGAAATCATTTATTTGGTGATTAAACTCTGCGTAAAGATGAGTTTATGTATGCGCATGATTCCTCAATCATGTGCATTTTATTCCATTACTATAATTTCTTGCCTGGATTTTATATGTAAAGATACAATAACAAATTTAATATTAAATTGCGATATATTTATTTATTAGACACGAATGCAATTTGTTATAGGTATGAAGGGTTAATTTAGGTGGAGTATTTACTTAGAGTAGATACTTTAACATTTATGATATAAAGCTTATGAATGAGAGTATATAGGTTCCCATATATTTTTAATCTTATATTAGGTGCGCAATAGAGAATAACAAAAGAAAGGTAGTAGTTTTCAGTTATAAAATGTGTTAGGCAATTAATAATTTTTTTAAGCTTTGTTAATTTTGATTTTATTTTATTTGCATTATAATATTAATTTTAATATAATTGCCAGGTATAGAGATCTAGGCTATTTGAGAAGGGTTTTACTATTTTCTGTATGAGTGATCGTACTGGTCCAGCACGGCACTGCGTGCTGCGCAGCTATTATATGGATAGATATATTATGTGTTATTACAATTTGTGATCAAGTGATTTTATTAATAAGTTAATATGCATTTTAAGGTGTCCAGTATTATGCGATGCTATGCTATAATTACTGAATTATTATCTATAACTATGCAATTATGATATAATTACCAAGTTATTATAACTGTAAGAAATTTAATTATTTTTGATTGGATGTTACAAGTTACAATATTCAGGTGATTTGATAAATTGGGTTATCGATATACAATTATGACATAATTACCTGATTGTTAATTCGAACAACTCAAGTAAAAATCTAACCCAAATGTCAGAACTAAATAAATTTTAAATTTAGCAGATTATTTGGCTATACGACATATCGACCAAAGTTTGCACTCGAATGTTATCCGATTGTGCGGATTTAAAAACATTTCAACCATACCTGAATTATATTCCACTAGATTGTATCCCAACCAGAGTTATTTTCTCATATTTAAGCAGAATAAATGTCGCGGCTGAAGCTTGAAATAGCTGAAGCTTGAAATTTTAATTATTTTAATATGAAAGTTTTAGAAATTTTTGGAGTGCATTTTTTTAACCTTTTTTTAATAGTCAGATTAGGTTTTAGGGTTAGTTTTTATAATAAAAGAGTATAAGTAAATTTTGGTAGAGTTTATATTTTTAAATCAAGGTCCCTAATTTCAGGCTTTAGCCGTTTTAAGCTTCAGCCGCGACAATAAATTTTCCTTTTTTTTTGTTTTTATATGTTTTGTATAATGAGTTAAAATTACTTTAAACATTAACATATTCTGTATTTATTTTCTTTTTATTTAAACTAGAATAAAAAACTATCGATTAGTTTCGATTGCATTTCTTTTAATATTAATCAGTAGGTATATTTATGATTTAAGAGATATTTAGCATGGTTGATTCTTTTTAATAACAATTTCAAATATTATATGTTTCACTAATATTTCTCCATCCCTCGACTTTAAGCACTTGAACAATTCTTATAATATAATACACTACTTGCATTTATTATTTATTACTTCTAAAAACTTTTAATTTATCTTATATTCACTTAATCAAAATATGCAAATAATACATATCTTAGAAGCTTCAAGGTTTATTAAATTTGTGATTTCATAATCTATTAATATTTGTTATCACCAATACTTATTTAATTTCAGTTTAATAGTACATATTAATAAATAAGGTAGCTGCATGACACAGTCGTGCTAAAAATCAGGAATGTAAATTTATGAATATGCCAGAATTGTTTATCAGTATAGGTAGCTTTTTCAGACTGGTCATAATAACTGATAAAAAATAACAGATTAAATTTATAAGATACTAGTGTATTAAATATTACTTGGTGTTATCATCTTTTTAGTAATTAAAAATAAAAATTGATACTGAAGATTTTGAAATAACTTTTAAGAGCAAAATTAGTAAATTTGACCAAACTAAGCTTAATTCAAGCCAAAATTCAAATAATATCCATTTCTGCTATTTTGCATTGTCCAAATTAAATTAAAGTAATAAGTATAATGTGATAGCAAATATTAATGAGAAGAAGTTATGCTTATGCAGTATCAAATTTTAGTAAACCTTTTGTAGCATAATAAATAACAAATATAAGTACTGTATTATATGTTAAATATCATAAACCTACTCATTTGAAATCATTAACCTATTGTTAAAATTCTGAACAAACCTATTGTTAAAATCATGAACCATCTATTGTTGAAATTACTGCCTACTTATTATCAAATCTGTGAACACATCCACTGTTGAAATCAAAAATTCATCTATCACTAAAACTGCAAATGTACAGTATGTATTACACTATTTAAATTATGAATTTACACTGTTGAAATCATCAATACACCTACTATTAAAATCACAAACTAGTCACTATGAATTGTGAACATTTACTGTTAAGATCATTAGTCCGACCACAATTCTGAAATCATGAATCATGATTTTAGAATTGTAGTTGGACTAGTACTATGCAAAATCAAATTTTGAATCAAATATTTAATTAAATTTTTAAAAAATTTGATCAAATATTTGATTCAAATTCAAATTTTGATTTGATTTTGCGGAGTACTAACTGGTCTTATTAGAGACCAGAGCAGATTGAACCACAGAGATCTTAACAGTTCTGCAAGTCCAGTTTCGGTTCACTTTAATAGTTCAAAATATTAAAGAATTAACTGGTTCGGGCTAGTTCTAGCCAGTCTGATCTTAAAACTAAAAGCAAATCAGACCAGTTTTAAAGCTAACTGTGGTTTATCAGTTTAGAACAGACTACAGTATAATATCTTCGTTGAACCGAGTCCATTCATCCCTAGATGGGTTTACAGAACTAAGTTTGAATGCTGGCTAATAAATAATGCTACTCAAATCGATTATCAATAGCAATAGTAGTAAAATATAATGTTCTTATTGAAGTATTTTAACTAGTGTTAGTATTTTTGAGTAATTATATATCGTCCCAGTGAATTTTCTGATGCAGCCCACAAGTTCACACTTTTACAACGTACATACGTACGCCTCCGGTTGGTTAAAGTATTCAGTAAAGTAATGTAATATGGCAGTACAGATATACGAAATTTGAAAATTATACTAAATTTTGAGAATATTTTATAGAATAAGTGGACAATTTAAGAAATAAGCTTCGCTAGTGATTGGTAATCATAATTTTTTAATAGCAGAGTTTGTGGAATTTGCTACCTATTTTATAAAACATCACTAGATTGGACATAGCTGCCACACCAATTTTGTCATGGATGATTCTCGATTTTGATTGGCTAACGGCTGTGATCTACAAAATTTTGACCCGCATTATATAATTGTTTACATAATTTTTGGCCAGAATTAACTTTTTAACTTTTTCATTCCCAAAATAGAAATTTTTAGAGAAATAGGTTTGCACAATGGTAAAATTAGCCTAGGAATATTTTTCACTTAATGAGCGGCAGTAGTTTCATTAGTAAAATTTTGAGTAACTTTGGCCTAAATTATTGATCGTCTCTCTTAGCCAATCAAAATCAAAAGATCTTTGCTTATAGCCAATCAAAATCAAGTATTATCCGTAACAAAATTGGTGCGGCAGCTAGGTTCAATGGTAAAGGTACAGCGATATGGTTTTATGTTACACTTGAATTGCTTACAATAAGCAAAGATTGACATAAATGCATATATATACGTATCTTAGTTACTATATTGTTGATCAACATCTTATATATGATATGTGAGCCAATCAAACTACTTGTTTATCTCCTATGTTTTATCACACCATAGCTCCTTAATATTTTATAGATAAATAATTTTGGTAACGTACACTTTAAATAAGTGTGCAAAGTAAATAGTATTAAATGATATTTATTTTGATTAATGTGAAGATCACGTGATGATCAATGAAAATTGGTGTAGTATAACAAATTTAAAACAAACAAAAAAATCACAAATTTTATAAGAAATCACACTTTGCTAAGCCAAAATTAGCATCAGCCGAGCCACAACAATTATTAAACCAACATACAATTGGTTTAAATATTTGGGAGGGTACTAGTAGAAACCAAGTATTTTGTTTTTAAATAAATTTTTTTTAAACTTTGAACTAAAATATCTCAACAATTCCTAAATCAAATGTGATAAAAAAATTTTTATTTTAATTTTAATAGTTGTTGAAATATTTTAATTTAAAATTTAAAAAAACTCACTAAAAACAAATGCTTGGTTTCTACTAGCACCCTTCTATTTAATAAAATAATAAATTAAATAATTGATTAGCTATAGCCAGTTATTTAATTATAGCTAGCTGGCTATAAGTAGTTAGCTGATAATAGCCAGTCGATAGCCAGCCATAGCTAGCTGTTCTTATCCTTAAATGGGATTAATAACAGAGTTAGGCTGGATTTTAATAATATTTAAAAAAGAAAAAAATTAGATTTTGTTTTTTTTTGATATTCTAATTAGTTAAAAGTTGTTATATATTAGTTATCTGATTTGTTACAAAATTTATATATACAGTGTTTTTTATGTAAAATTATAGCAAAAATGGGTGTGGCGACTTAGTGAAGTTGGTAAGTTGTTGCACTCCCAAGTGGCAGGACAAGAGTTCAAATCCCACTGGTAACAAAATTCAAATTTTATAGATAGTAGACTGTGTGTAATCTGACAGATCAGCATCTGTAACCTTGGTCATACTAGCTAGTACTGAGAGGATGCAGAACAGTAGTGTAATACAAGAGTTATATAAAACCCAAGTGATGTATCTGGATAAATCCAGAAAATCAGAGCACACAGAAGCCCACTTGGCAAGTTTTGAATAGAGAGATAGTACAAATCTTTAACAGTATAATGTAAAGAAAGATTATCAGCAATTGGATCTAATAGCTAACTGAATGAGGACTGGATGTTTAGCAAAGCACTACACCAATCAGGTTTTGTATTAAACATTTGACTTTTCTATTTGTAGTTAAAGTTTTATACACTAAGGGAAACTCTGACAGATTTACTCTCTGAAAAGATATTTATTTATGACCCTAGCTATTACTAAAGGAGTAATAATTTATTTTTGGAAGTCTTGACAAATTAAAAGAGATTTGCTCAGAAGTGCATACTTGAAGCTTCTGCTTTCGTAGCAACCTAGGAAGTCTTGACAAATTAAAAGAGATTTGCTCAGAAGAGCACACTTGAAGCCTCTACTTTCGTAGCACCCAAGAGATAGCTAGCAGCTTACTGTAAACCTTAATTAGGAAGATTAAGCATGAATTACCTACGAGCCAAAGTGTAGACGTAAGTAATTCTACCCAAGATTATAACAACAATCCTTAGAACCAGAACACTTTTAATTAAATATTACAACCAAGAGTCTGCTTACGGCATTATATGCATCGAGTATATGAGTTAATAATAGTACCCAAGTTGGTATTACCTGGGTTATCCGCAGATAATCAGATATCCGGATTATAAACTCAGCTAGAGGTCTGATCTGATGAATAGTATATTCGAATATTCATTGAATATTTGAATATTCAAATAATAATTTTTTCACCAAATTGAATATTCGAATATTTAATTTTTTCACCAATATTCAATGAATATTTGATAAATATATAAGGTAACTATGGGTATTGTGGCGGATAAGGGTATTGTGGCGGATCTGCTATAACTTGTGACCTATCGATTCAAACTAAATGATTTTTATATCATTCGAATCGTCTCATCGAGACAATTCGAATGGTATAAAAATTGTTTGATTTTGATCATTAGATCACGAGATATTGGTGTTCGAATGTTATAAATCAAATTTTTTGAAAAAAAATAATCTTATATTCGGACACTATTCTAACACCAATATCTTGTGACCCAGTGATCGAAATCAAAAGATTTTTGTGCCATTCGAATCGTCTCGATAAGACGATTCGAATGGCATAAAAATCGTTTAGATTGGACTGATAGGTCACAAGTTATTACAAATCCGCCACAATACTCTTATCCATCAAAATACTCCTTCCAATTTCGTATATCATACGATTGTAAATAACTCAGGATCCATTAATCCAGATTGTATGATTTTAGTACCATTCGATTCGTCTCATCGAGACGAATCAAATGGTATCAAAATCATTCAATTTGGATCAATGGATCCCGAGTTATGCCAAATTTCTCTTAACTCTGCCACAATACTCATACTTACCTTATATATTTAAATCTAAGTCACAAAAAATATTTACTGAATATTTATTGAATATTCAATGAATGTTTTTTGTGGCTTAGCTAAGTATTGTTATACAAAATTTATTTTTAGATATTTTATCTTATCCTACACTCTACATGTTGTTAATCTATAAAAAAAAACGAGTTTTTATTGATACTACATTAAAAATAGGATTCTAATATTTTTTTTTTTTTTTTTTTTTTTTAAGGGTGGCATCTTTTGCCTAAGTCTTTTATTACGTATATTATAATTACAAATTATGTGATAACT
>CAJVPZ010002158.1:0-12936 GCA_910592135.1 Racocetra fulgida | reverse complement strand
ATAAATATATAGTAAAAATTGTTAATAAAATACGACTAATAAAAATTTACTAATAAAATATAATAATATAAATTTAACTAATAAAATATCTACTAAAAATTGATTATATTACAATATATCCATTTTGTAGACTAATTTACAAGTATAAACAAATTTTTAATAAAATATATGCAAGTTGAGAATAGAGATGAATATTTATGTATATTATTGTACATGAATCAATGATTTATTGCAAAAATTAATATAAAATGCACAAATCATTGATTTATTTATATGATGTTTTATGAATGCTCACTTCTAGTATAGTATTACTGATGTAATCAATTTAAAATTTTAAAGTGATAATTTTATACATATATAGAGCTATTAAAAAGCTTGTTGGACCTAGTCCTTGAGTCGACTTTACATGAACTTTTTAGAATCAATTCAAGTTTGTCTCTAGACAAAGGTCTATATACATATTTTTGTTCTAAAAGGGTATATATATAATTGGCTAATTTACATCTCCTAGACAAAGTTCTATAATATTTCTTTTGTTCTAGAAGAGAATGGATGTGATTAGCTAATTTATATAAGATGAATTTATTGTTATTATATATACAGACTTGATTTAAGAACCAAGTTCTAATTGAAGTTCCTATTCACTGAGTTCAGACTAAAAGAATCAAACTTTTAACAGCTCTATACATTGTTATATTAGTAGATTTTATTAGCATACTTTAGAAGATTTTATTAGTATATTTTATTAGTATAATTTATATTTATTATATGTTTATTTTTAGCTTTAGTTTAATAGTAAAAATTTTGACAAATAGTGTTAATTTTAGTATAATATTAGATATATTAACAGGTACGTTAACAGGTACGTTAACAGGTACATTAACTGGTACATTAACTGGGTTGTTAAAAGGGTCATTAACTGGGTTGTTAAAAGGGTCGTTAACTGAGTTGTTAATTGGGTCATTAATTGGATTATTAACTAGTCGTTAATTGGGTCATTAACTAGGTCATTAACTGGGTCATTAACTGGGTCGTTAACTAGGTCGTTAACTGGATCATTTATTAATAGTCCAAAAGATATAAAAACCCTGCCTTTTCTCCCAAAGCAGAGCAGACTTTCCTTTCTTCCTTTTTAATGTCTTAATAATTAGACTTCCTTTTTTTCCTTTTAATGTCTTAATAGTTAGACTTCCCTTACCCACTTTTAGTTTCTTATTATTTATAGATTATTTTTAATGAATAGACTGTCTCTTCCTCACTTTTATTTTCTTGTTAATTACAACTTATTTTCTTGGAAGTGTAGCCATCGCCTTCCTTCTTTTTATTGTGTTTAATAAAGCTTTTATTGTGTTTTTATTGTGTACTTAAAGTTGAGCTATTGCCTCTTCTTTCTTTTTTGAGTATTTATTTTTGATATATTGAGTGGAGCCATCGTCTCTTCTTCCTTAGGGTTCCACAATTCGATTCGATTCGATTCGATTTGATCAAATATTCAAATCAAATCAAATCAGAGATTTTATTTGATTCGATCAAATCAAATTGACAAAATATTTGATTTGATTTGACAAATATTTGTATATTCGAATTGATTTGAATTGAAACTATAGATTCAATAGCTATTTACGTAAAATTTTATTAAGATAACTGCTATTTTTATTCTAACTGACTAGGGGTATTTTGACTAGAAGAACATTTTTTACTTAATATACAAAATCGATTAGCTTAGTAAAATGTTGCGTAAATTGAGATTTTTTAAAAGTGACAAAATTTTAAAATTTTTACTAAGTTTTGTATATTATTTGATTCGATTCAATCAAATCAAATTCAAATCAAGAATTTATTTGATTTGAACAATATTCGATTCGATTCGATTTGACTTTGAGGAACCCTATTCTTCCTTTTCTTGAGTATTTTATTGTGTTTTAGAATTAAAGCCATTGTCTCCTTTCTTTATTTTTGGTTTATTGTCTTACTTTAAAGTCTCTTTTAGCTTTCTTTCTTATTTTATTCTTTTCTTATTTACAGACACATTTTTTAACCCTCTTACATATTAAGTCAAGTAGTATAGCTTTACTAAGACTCTGTATTGCTATATTACAACATATATTATTTATTTAGTTTTCTTCACTACAACCTTAAATACATTACTATTTACACAGTTTTTTCACTTAAACAATTCTGCTTTTAGTTATCAAATCATTATTAATATTGAATACTTGTTTACTTAGGATATTTATTATTAGTATAAAAGGTAGTTATTAGCAAATTTTGAAAGATTTGGATAACTAGCTTCATTTATTCTTTACTATTCTAAAATATCATTATGTAGATTTACAAGTAATACATTTAAATATATATCAAGTTTACTTTGTTGATCAAGATGTATTCTAGTTAAAGATTTTATTATATTTGGTTAAAGATATAACAAAAATTAGGTGATTTTTTAGGGGGAGGAAGATAAAAATTTTAAAATTATATATAAGGATCTGATCAAAATATATATTAAGAAGAGAGAAGGGAGGATAAGCTTCTAATAAAAAAAAAATTAGATAATAAATAATACTGCCTTTATTATAGATCACATCTTATTTGGTAATAATTATTCATTAGATTGTTTTAGATTTTTTTTCAGACTATTCTATGTATCATAATTATATATGTCAGATAAACATTTGGGATTTAGGATTTTTTATAGACAAACCTAGAAAAATAAGATTATCTAATTATATCAAATTTTTATATATCAAAACTAGACAAATTTCAATCCCAAGTCTCAAATCTTATATATAGTATATATAGTATATAGTATTTATATAGTTGTTATATATTTTTACTTATATAGCAAATATACCATATAGCTTTAATATTTTGCTAAAGTAATTATCTCCAAAATTTTAATTTCTTAACTTTTAACTTAGCTTCTTGAATTAGTTAGACAATATATCAGATTTGATTTAAAAAAACAGCCTATTATATATAATATCAAAATAAATTAAATAAATAAATAGTTAAATGAAATAAAATAATTTATTTAAATTAAAAAATTATAGTATTCAATATAACTATATTTGTTTAAAATACTTTTACTTAAGGGTAAAGTGAAGTGATCTACATTTCAATAGTGATCACGTTGCTAAATTTTTTTACAATAATATTCAATTGAAATCAGGTGATGATCATATGTTATTTATGTTGTACTACCTAGGCAATTTGCCTAGGTAGTACAACATAAATAACATATGATCATCACCTGATTTCAATTGAATGTTATTGTAAAAAAATTTAGCAACGTGATCACTATTGAAATGTAGATCACTTCACCCTACCTTTAAATAAACTAATAATTTAATTGATGATTCTCTAATAAACAGAAAAATGATCATAGTGTAATGTGATACAGTTTTATATATAAATTACTATAGACAGAAATCTGAAAAATTTCTTAAATATAGTGATTTTTTAAGAAAAATTTTTTTATACTAAGTTAATTATCTTTGAGTTTCTAAGTAAAGTTGTAGAGCTCATTAAAATAAATCTAAAAGTAATTAAATCATTTAAATCAGCTCAGTAAATGCTAAGATATCTTTGAAAAACTTTTTACTAACTATATAAAATTCTTTAAAGAAATTTTATATAGTTGACAAGAAGTTTTTCAAAGATATCTTGGCATCTACTAGGCTGATTTGAATGATCTAACCACTGTTAGATTTATCTTGATGAGCTCTACAACTTTACTTAGAAACTCAAAGATAATTAACTTAATACAAAAAAAGTTTTATTTGAAAAATCACTATATTTCTTAAGAAATTTTTCAGATTTCTGTCTATAGTAATTTATATATAAAACTATATCACATTATACTATAATCATTCTTTTGTTTACTGAAGAATTATTAATTAAATATTAAAACAAATATTGCTTTAAATAGAATTCTGTAAAAAGTATACTAATAAAATATATAATAAACTATTATATAAATGTCTAAAATAAATAAAATATACTATAAACTATATAAATAAACTACAGTTAACTTTCTCTAATCCAAACCTCTCTAATCTGAACACTATTAAATTTTTTTAATCTAAATGAAAACTTTAGAACATTTTTAAATTTTATTATAGAGTTCAGATTAGCTAATAGTAACTCTTTAAGAACTGAATCTAAAAAATTTTTAAATAAAAAAATTCTTAAAGAACATTTTAATGGAAGAGAAAGAGTTGACTGTAATAAAATGATAAAATATATAATAATAATATAAAATATATAATAAAATTTAAGAAAATATATGGGGCCTTTGCAGTAGAAAGGACGATGTGTCAATATATATAATTTTGAGAAAATTAGTTTGTTTTGTTCAAACTGATCTGAGTTAATTAAAATTTTTATGATTTTATTAGTCAGTTATATCAGATAATCTTGTAATGTACGAAATTCTCCAAAAGTTTTTTTAAATATCTTGATTTTTTATTATGGAAATCCATTTTCATTTATAATTAAAAAATGTAACCCATGTCAAGATTTATCTAAATATAGCAAAAACTCAATTTTCATTTTTTGGCAGTATTTGCCCTTTCTACTGCAAAGACCTCATATAAGAAAAATGTTAATAAAAATATGTCTATATTATAATATAATTAATAAATTGGAATATAAGATATGATATAAATTAGATTAAAAGAAAAAGCTATTATTAATTTCAGAAATTTTCTATTTTATAGTAGTGTTGTTAGAGAAGAGTTGTTGTTTATTAATTTTAGGAGATTTGGTTTTTATAACAGAATCAATAAAGTGTTTTTGTTATTAAGATTGTTATTATAAAGTATTAAATTTTGTAATAATAAAGTCTAAAAGGCTATTATTAATTTTAAAAATTTTTTATTTTATAGTAGAGTTGTTGAAGGTAGGTTGTTTGTTAATTTTAGAAGGTTTAGTTTATAGCAGAGTCAATAAGATGTTGTAGTTGAGATTATTGTTGTTAAGTATTAGAGTTTGTAGTAATAAAGTTTGTATAGAATATAGTTAGAATAAAAATTTTAAGTTTTTTAATTAAATATTAATTTGCTTGATTAATATATAATTTCTTTAGATTTCTTTTAAAGATTGTAATAGTTGGTTTAGAAATTTGAATTAAACTTTAATTAAAAATATATATATAATAAATATAAACTACATTAATAAAATCTACTAATAAAATTTACTATATAACAATATGATAAATTTGAAATATTGAAGTATAAGTAGTTAAGTTTGTTTTGTTTTTTCTAGTTAGAAAAGTTAATACAATAAGGTTTCTATAGCTGCTCATATATTTGTTCATTTATTTAGAGTAGTAAATTAGTTGCTAATTGAAAAGTAAGCTTATATAAAATGTTAAAATTTTAAATAGTTTTAATTAATAATATTGTGATTAAACCTTTAAATATAATATTGGGTGTGGCGACTTAGTATAGTAGTGAAGTTGTCGCATCCCCAAGTAGCAGCGATCAGAGTTCTAATCCCACCAACGGCGAAAATTCGAATTCCAGAACATGTTATAGCAGACTGTAAGTATAAACGGATAGATTGACATCTGTAATCTGGGCATACTAGCCTGTATTGAAAGGCTGTAGAACAATAGTATAATGTATAAGTTATATGAAACCCAAGTAAAGCAGCTGTATAAATTTAGAGTCAGCGCATATAGGAGCCCACTTAGCAAGACCCGAGTAGAGAGGTAGCACAAATCTTCAACAGTATTACATAAAGGATTATCACCTAGAAACTGGAAAACCGAATGGAACCGAAGTGTTTAGCAAGACACTCCACTAATCTGGCCGCCGGAGAGTAATCAGAGGAAAAGGACACAACTGTAGGCACCAAGGGCAGGTCACAGCCCTTCCGGACTATCTGAATTAGAAGTTTGGAATGACAGATGTATAGATGATAGTCCATATAGTGGGTGTTAAGATTTGGGTGAACTCTATAAGGGCGGTGGTAGATAACAGTAGTAGCTTCTGCTCACATGTTCTTAGACTCAGCATAAGTTATCACAAAAGTCTAGATCAGCTGAATTTGTGGATACAGAAGGCTCTAGCAGATTTATCACGAAGATAAAGAACCTCCTATATAGCAGTGTGTGTTCACTTTAAAGTCCTAAAGGGCCTTATCAGCAGTCTCTCTTTGAGGAGAATATCTGACGGCGCTAAGTTGATCAGAGAGTTTAAATAGATAATCCCCTTAGTTGAGTTATAGGTATGGCAGCTAGTATAGTTCATATGTGTTATATATATAAAACTGCTTAAATAGACAACCAAAAGTTGTATATATAGCTAGTTGTATTCTCGTTAATGTAACAAAGTCAGGAGTAGCCCATGTAGGTTGCTCTTATATTCGAATCAAAGTTTAATAAAATGTGCTAGACCCCAAAGTGGTTACCTTAACATTAAAAAAAAAAACGCTCTTAAATATAATTTTTAGATATTATAAATATAGTTGAAAAGTAGTATAATAGAATGTTTTATAATTATAAACTTTATAAATAAGTTTTTCAAGCTAGTTACTTATAAGGTTTAATTCAGCTAATTTAAAATATTAAGTGGTAATAGAGATAATAATTTATCAAAATAGTTTTAAATTATAACAGTAATATCAGTATAAGAGTGAGTTCAGAGAGTTGCAATAAAAGCAATTAGAGTTTTAAAAAATATTGAAATAATATAAGTAGTAAAGAAAATAGTTTAATAATTTATTGAATAAAATTTTGATCTTAAAAGATTTGAGTTGATTAAGTTAAAAGTTTATAATATTAGAAGTAGATTTTTAATTGTAGTTAAAGTATAATTAGGCAGCTCTCTAATTAATACTATAATTAAGTGAAAACTATTTGTTATTTTGATATTGAGATAATCACATAACTAGAATTTGAGCTTTAAAATTTTTTTTAATAAAGTATTAAGTAGAAAGTTTAACAAGATATTGTTCTGTTTCTTATTAGAAAACATAGTATAAGTTATAAGTATTATTATAATTAAAATGTATAAGTATTTCTAATATATATTGTTTAACTAGTAAATTTGCTAAGTTATTAATGATATTATTAAAATGAGCTGTAACTTTAAAAAAAGTGATATATAGTTTATATAATCTTATAATAATAAGAAGTATATGCTAAAAGAGTGTAGTAACTTAGTATAGTTGATAAGTTGTCACACTTCAAATGGCAGAACAAAAGTTCGAATCCCACTGGTGACAAAATTCAAATTTACAGAATATATTACAATAAAACTATATAGTATATCAATCAAGTAAATACTTATGACTTTGGTTGTACCAGCTTGTACTGGAAGGTTGTAAAACATTAGTATAATATATAAGTTATACAAAATTCAAGTGAAGTAGCTAAATAAATTCAAAAGATTAGAAATACAGAAGTCTGCTTAGGAAGTTCTGAGTAGAGAAGTAGTACAGATCTTTAATAAAACTATGTAAAAGATTATCATCTGAGGAACTGGACATTAGTAATAAAACTGAATGAAAACTGAATGTTTGGCAAACACTATACTAACCAGGCCACCAGATTAATTAGAAGAAAAAAAATTTATTTAGAATACCAGATAACATCTACTGGTCTTTTTTGAGCTATCTGGATTAGAAGTTTAGAGCACTATTAGTTGGTATTGAAGTACTGTTAATAGTCTATAAAGTGAAACTTTGCAAAAGTACAGAGTAGGTAACAGTAGTAGAAATAAAAAGTTGCAAGCACTTGGCCACAGCCTAAATATAAGTTACCAAAAACTTAGATAATACATATGTGGGATATAGACTATCTAGTAGGTTTACTATAAGAATAAAGTAGTTTTAAGAGGCCTTAACAGCAGTTCCTTTTTGGAGAGAATATCCAATGATGCTAAATTAATCAAAAAGTTTAATTGGATAATTCAAATAATAGTAGATTATAGATACAGCATCTAATGTAGAACCTAGTAATAGACAGACTACTTAAATTAAATGCTCAAAAAGTATAGATATGGCTAAAATATACTTTCTAAATATATATAATAACTTTCAAAAGTAATAAAGTATATATGACTAAGAGATTACCTTAATATCAAAAAAAAAATATATATATATATATAGTCAGACTTCAATATAATTATCAGGTTGGGGTTTGGGTCCCATAGCTTATTGGTTAAGCTTCTAAATCTCTACAGACAAGATCAACAGTCTGAGTCAGGCTGGTAGCAAATTTTCGAATTTGTTACTGTAACTATATTGAGCTAAATCGGATGTGAAGCCCTGTAAAAAGTCCAAGTACAATTCGAGATCAGAATAAGGAGTTCTCGGAAGAAGACCTGGTTGCAGAGTGTGGGCACTACGTGTGATAGCAGCGTTACAGAAGGTTTAGACTGTAGAAGATTGTGTGTATAAATCCTCAGTTGGGGTGACTAAGAGGCAATACTAACATCCTATCACCTCTATATTTGGCATTATCAACATCCTTGCATCCAACTTGTGGGGTATTTGCTTAGAAGAATGATCAACAGATTGTGCGAATATGTCCTAATATAGTATGGCATTAGATACTTGCTTGGAAAGGTGATTTAATACTACCAAAACTGAAGTAGTGAGTGAAGCGGAGATATGCAACTATGGGCTGTGATAAAGGATTAAGCTTTAACTAGAATTGAAAGCACCTCTGGCATCAGTGGAATAACTATAGAAGGCTATTTGGCATAGAGAATGTAACCTATCTCTGTACATCTAAATACACCAAATCGAAGCTCTGGTCACATCTGTATAGAAGTCTAGGATGAAAAAAGCTAGGATATACCAGTATGAATGCTATATCAACTAGAAATAGCTGGAAGTGATTTAGCTTGCCACTTAAGTAATTTCGTGATATTAGACCGGTCTTAACAAGATAGATCATTAAAGCAAATTATGAAAGCCAATGGCTGGGAGTGTGTAGCCTTGCAGTTGCTGTGCAACTTCAGAGGGTCCTCATGAATCATAGTTCTGGCGAACATCTATAAGGGAGTATATAAGGGGGTAAAAGTTGTACAACTGCACCATACAACTTAGAAAATGTCAAGACCTGGGGATAGCAAACTGTTAGCAGCAGCAGAGGCCTGGTTTGAGATATGAGGTCAGTTTACCTGAGAGAGTAAGTGGAAGAATCTGTGGCATTTATGCAATGTATTGTTGTATGAAGGGATGCAAGCCAACAATGGGCAATGCAAACACAAGATAAGTCTAAAGACCCAAAATGTGATATCAATGCTTCTTATATGGGACTGGTAGTGGCAGCAGGCATCTGGCTTGAGATACATATACGAGAGGCCACCCATAAGAAAGGTTATCTACTAGTACTAGTATATATCGAATAACAGACACACCAAATTGAGAGCCTGTAAAAGGACTGATTTCCCAAAAAAACTAATTTGGGAGTAATCAAGGTTTGATGATGAGATATGGGGGGAATATCCAGATATAACCTAATATGTGGCGGGAACATAGCATACTCTGGTAGGTTTAGATCATGGATAATTGTCCAAAGCTTGTATTCTTAGATAGATATGTAGCCATATAAGGCAAATACTCCAACTAAATATCTAATAAAAATATAAGGCAATGACCTCACCTTAATACCGAAAAAAACAAAATTTATCAGGTTGAGAACCAAATATTTGGTGATTATAAAAAAGTATAATTATATTAAAGTCAAATTTTATATGTTTTATAATGTTTAGAATTAAGAAATAGTGTGATTATAATAAGTTGTGACTATATCAAGAGTACTATAATGAGAACTAACTGTATATATTGTTATATAACTATAATTAATATATATAATTAGTAATATAAATCGATATATAGCTGATAATTAATATATATAGTCAAACCCCTCTATAGTCACATTTTCGGAATACAAAAAACTGTGATTATATAGGGGTGTGACTAATATAGAGGTATTATTTATATAGTCACAGTTATATTTTTAAAAAAAACGTGACTATATAGAGGTTTTTTAACAAAATATAAATACAATATATATAATATCTGATATTATATATATACAATATATGTATATATCTTTTGCACAAAATTAATATCAATTGTGCAAATAAATAGTACATAAGATACTCATGGTATATACTATTTTTATAAGTTCTTTTTTTACTTAATCGCGATTTTACTTAAATTATGCAAAATAATTCTTGTATTCTAAATTTTTTTTAATCCGAACTGCTAAACCTTTCTTGAGACATTAATCAAAAATTTCGGGAAGGCAATTTTATCTATACTTCTCTTCTTTATATCAACATCAAACTGACCCAATCCTAACCTTAATTTTAATTAAAATAATTAAACCATCAAAATTACATGGGTGCCTCTTTTCCACTTGATAGCATTCATATAATGTTTCTTTGTATATACGAAATCTAAAATCTTTGCATTTATTTAAACTGAAAATACAATTTGATCCAATTATTTTATTCAGGAGTATTTTTAGAATTGAACCCACCCTAAATTACTATTTGATTATTACATGATATATGTGTTAACCATATGACACATCTATTAAACGAAACCCCAAAATTAATAAAACTTATATAATTATCACGTCAAATTGATTCAGTCAATGATGTTTGACAAAACTATATGCAGTACTATAAAAAAATTAATTAAGGTGTTTTTTTTTGAATTTAGTGATTAGGATATTGATAAGGATTATTTATTACCTTTTATATATGCTTTAATAGTAAAAGATGACTTGCATGTTTTTAGATATCTAGAGCGAATCGATTTACTTTTCTCAATTCTTTTAGCATAATTCAATTCTTAAACATGTTTATAACAAAGTTATGTTGAAATTTTTTTAATGTTGATATTTAAGTTTCAAGTTGATTCTTTACAAAAATTCTGCTTCATCTTGTGAATAATTTAAAGAAAGATGTCTTCATTATAAGTAAAAAAAATTTAATACTAAAACATAAAATTTTTTAACATAACTTTGTTATAAACATGTTTAAGAATAGAATTATGCTAAATTAATCAAAAAATGTAAAGCGACTTGCTCTAGACATCTAAAAACATACAAGTCATCTTTTACTATTAAAGTATATATAAAAAGTGATTAATAATCTGATCACTATCCTGATCACTAAATTCAAAAAAATCCTTAATTGATTTTTATATGATACTACATATAGTATTGTCAAATATAGTTGACCGAATACCTAACATCAAACCCATCAGCCCACCTTAAAATCCATCTCTTTTTTACTTTAAATTCATCACTTTTTACAAATATATTTATAGTCAAATATTTGACTCACTATTATAATTGCATCATAAACCTAGGGTTGTGTAAAAAGTCACCCTAATGTACAGGATTTTGTGATCTTTGAATTTAGAAGTAATTTTCATATGTACATGTTATATGCGTATTAGTTACTTATTAGTTTTTATATTTTAATTTAGTAACTCATCATTTTTTATACAGATATAAGTTCTCGATTATTACAGTATTCTGATTATACATTTTTGCTCATACATTTAACACGTCAAGCATCATACCCGGCCTATTTACCACTTGGATTTTATTTATAGAATATGTATATCTGGCATACAATAGTCCTACACTGCAATAGACAAATGTGCCCTCGCACAACTTAGAGTGCACTTCAGTATTCTTTGAAGAATTCTAAGTTCAATACGCCAATACGATTTGGAGTATATCTGATGGATATAGATACTCTATAAATATATATTCTTATTAGATCAGACCCTTTTTCTTTATTTTACAACAAAAAAGATATACATTGCACAATATTAATTTTGAACAATGAAATATTATATTATATAAATATGCAGGCATTAAAATGTTGGTGATTTAGTTTTTATTACATTTAGGTGACTGTTTTAAGTATAACATTGTTAGCAAAGAAAAAGTGAATACGACCAGGGTGGCCTCTGATTTTACAGGTCATATGGGTGGTACCACCAATATTCATTATGCAATGCAGAGTCAAAATTTTCAAAGCGACAAAAAGCAATAGACTATGAATTTAATATTAATTCGTTTGCAATAATTGCTGCAGGTGGTGCTACCTACATGACTCATAAAATTAGTAGTTGTCCTGTTCGTATCTCAAAAAGTGCCTATTCATTTTTTAACCATTCCAAAATCAAATTCTTGCCATTCTGTTCATTATTTTCAAGACATCTAAAACAATGAATAGATATTTTTTGCTCTGACTGTCAACTAAAGCCCTTTTTCTTTTTTTGCTAGTTAACCTATAATTCAGGTTAAATCGATATGTGTGTGTACAAACCAGTCAAACAATAGGATTTTGAGATAACTGTTTATGGCTCTATTCAATTGTCCACTAGAGATGAGCTAATTTAGAAATAATTTTTAAAAGAATGCTATGCATGCATGTTGTTTTAGAAGTTATTTCTATATTAGACCTTTAATGGCTAGAAGTGAATGATGTTATTGTATTATACATTCACAAATTAATATAAACCATGTTTTTTATAAAAAAAAAAAAGTTTATTAAAAAAAAAATCGTCTTATCATATAAATAAACAAACCATAGTATTCATGCCTGAGGCATCCACTTTGTGGAAAAAAAAACATATCATTTTTTTAAATCTATATAATGCCATCTGACCCTAAAAAAACACATTGCCATATAAGCGACAAACAAAAAAAAGAAATCTGTAAGTTTGCTAAAAAAAACCTAACCTATAAGCAGCATGAGATTGCAAATGAGTTTATGAACCATTATCCTGATTTGAAAATTGATCGGTTAACAGTATAATGTAACAAGTTAGACCTTTGGTTAACTAGCTACAATACTTGACTAGTGTTCGGGTAGTTAAGAAATGTGTTTATATAATTTATAGAAGAAAATAGTTTATAAATAAGAGAAAATATTGTCGACTTAT
>CAJVPZ010002157.1:0-12938 GCA_910592135.1 Racocetra fulgida | reverse complement strand
AAATTGTAATTTAAAAATTAAAAAAAATTCACTAAAAATGATTTGTCCCATTTCTACTGACTCCCCCCCATATATTGAATATATTATTGAAGTT
This sequence comes from Racocetra fulgida, assembly GCA_910592135.1. Lineage (NCBI taxonomy): Eukaryota > Fungi > Glomeromycota > Glomeromycetes > Diversisporales > Gigasporaceae > Racocetra > Racocetra fulgida. The sequence continues at coordinate 12,844 of CAJVPZ010002157.1, read as the reverse complement.
TTATTCAGCATCCTATCCTCAACATTTATTCCAGTTACCATTCAGTAGTATTAGAGATGAAAATTTAATATTAATTAATCTATTTGGAAACCAATTTGGCTGTCTGCGAATTGGTTCAGAAGTATTTAGATCAACTATATCAATTTGGCATACAAGAAGCTCCTTTATAATGTCAAATTTTATTAATCAAGATGGAGCTTCTTCTGATACATATGTTGGCCAAATATAATATTTTATTCGACATACAGTAAATATTAACAGTCGAAAATTAGAACATAATCTAGCATTTGTGCATTGGTATAAACCAGCATCCAATAGTTCTACAAGGTTTTATTTTGGAATAAATGAAGAAGGAAACCAATTATGCAATATTGAACTTTGGACTAAAGACTTTTTTTCAATTAGTCGTGATTGTATAATACCAGTTCACCAAATTTTGAACCGATTTGTACCTGGACCTTATAAACTAGTACACAAAAAAGGTTCAAAAGAATATATTGCTGTTATGCCAATTAACAGAAAAATTTATATATAATTTTAATATAATAGATACTTGAATTTATATCGAATTTTAATTTTATCTTTTAGTTAGTATATGTCACTTAATTATCTTAATTTTATTAAAATTCGACAGTTAAATTTAAGATGAATTTTTTGATAATTCGATTGATCAAATTTTATAGGTTGAATTAAATTTTATTTACTAAACTTATTATAAAGTTGATACTAATTTTATTAATTTAATTATAATAAAAAAATCGATATATTAAATATTATAATTCAACAATTATTACATGATAAAAATTAAATACCACGATTCGACCACCAATATAAAAAAAAACTATATATAAAATATCAAAATTCAACAATTTTAAAATTAATAAATTTTCAACAATTTTAAAATTAATAAATACAACAACTATCACATAACACAAATTATAAAATTTGTCAACAATTATTTCATGATAAAATTAAAAAATTCAATATATTAAATGCCACAATTCGACTACCAATATATCCTCAACTATTTGTGAATTTAAAAAAAGTCTATATATAAAATATCAAAATTCAACGATTTCAAAATTAATAAATTCGACAACTATTACATAACACAAATTATAAATTCGACACCACAATTCAGCAATTATCACATGTAAAAATTAAAAAATTTGACATATTAAATGCTACAATTCGACCACAAATATATGCCTCAACTATTGGCGAATTTAAAAAAAGTCTTTAAATGCCATAATTCAACCACCAATATATACTGGTGAATTAAAAAAAAATCTATATATCTCCAAAATTAACAAATTCGACAACAACCACATGACTCGAAATTACAAAATTCAATACTATAATTTGACAATTATTACATAGTAAAAATCAAAAATTTGACATATTAAATGCTATAATTTGATCACCAATATATGCTCAACTGTTGGCGAATTTAAAAAAAAGTCTTTAAATGCCATAATTCAACTACTAATATACACTAGTGAATTAAAAAAATCTATATATCTCTAAAATTAACAAATTCGACAACAACTACATGACTCGAAATTACAAAATTTGATACTATAATTTGACAATTATTACATAGTAAAAATCAAAAATTCGACATATTAAATGCTACAATTCGACTACAAATATATGCCTTAACTATTGGCGAATTAAAAAAAGTCTTTAAATACTATAATTCGACCACCAATATATACTGGTAAATTAAAAAAATCTATATCTATATATTAAAATTTTTGATCGTTGACATGTCTGTCGTTATACAAATCTAAAATCATCTATTACACAGCATTATATAATAATGGGCCCTATATAAATTGTATATAGTACGTACGTACATACATACATACTATTCTTTGCGATATCTACTGTATACTTATTTTATAATCACTCTACTAATCATTTTTCAAACCATATTTGCTGTGTAAATTTATTCATTTTCAAGTTCAAATTATCTATTGTCATAATGTTGTTTAATCTTAAGCGAACTACAGTATATACACCACATAATATAAAGTAAATCATGAGCAGCTACATAGTAAGAATACTAGAGTGTTATAAGCTAATGATATGTTTAATATGTTGCAAAAAAAATGTTTAACTTTGTATCTTACGCATTGTCTTATAGAATAGATCTTATATTAGATGCGAATATAATTATATTAATGAAATTTTATAATAAGTAAAAATCGCTACTTTTTTGTACTTTTTAGAAAAGCGTATACCAAAAATTAGATGCACATAGCTTTTATAAGTTTTTTATACTTGCTTATTTATGTGATCTAAAAACTATATAATTCATTATAAATTGTATTATATCGCTTGCATAAGTTGTGATGACAAGATTATTCTCAGCCAAATTCAGCAAGTCTATCAAGTTCTATTGTTTGAATATTACCGTTTGAAGCCTTTATTAAGCAATAATTCCAGTAAACTATATTATGATAAATGTAAAACTAGCAAATGTCTGTGTTATTTATCATCAGTGCAATTTGCGTATCTTGATTATTTTGAATTTCGTTTGCGAGGCGAATAAGCACACTATTCTATTACAATAAAAAAAGTTCAAATTCATACGGTATGGTGTTTATATTCCGCCAGGGTTTTTTTTTAATACTGTTTTCATTACGTTATCTGATATTGTAAAAATAAAGAATTTTGATTAATTAAATATTGTATAAGATAGTGTTATTGAAATTTGATATTGTAAATTCGATTTTCCATTTTCTCACTCACCTTGAATATAACTCAAAATTTTGGTTATACTAAGTTGTGTCGTTTTTAAAACTTTGTTGAAATACGAAGACACTATTAAAAATATGTAAAATTTTAATATATAGATGAAAGGTAGTTCAAATTAGTATAAATTCTTTAAATTCAGAGATAATCCCTTTTTTTCATTTTTTGTACTATGTTACATGCGCGGGCCAATCAGACAATCTATTTAAATTATCATGTATATTATAAATACTGCAAAAAAAAAAAAAGCTGTATAATTCTTGCTTTCTTTCTCAATTTTTTTTCCAATAAGCTACATAGTTTAAAATGGATTCTAACACACAATCTACACAAAACATCCTTCGTGAACATAAAAACCAGATAAAAAGAGAACGATATGCAAGACGTATGTCACGTGCTGAAGAAACTCCTGTAGCTAATTCTTCTGAAAGCCTTCGTAAATGAAAAAATCGTTTGGCAAGAGAATCTCATGCCTGCCGTATCGCGAATGAAATGAATAAAGAAGCTGAACAATGTCGAAGTGCTCAAAGGCAATCTTATGCTTGCTGACGTGAAAAGGAAAATAGTGAACAAATTGATTTACAAAAAAAGAAACAAAATGAAGCTAAACACCATGTTACTAATACGGCGCGTGTTGAAAACTATAATACAAGCGCTGTACTTCCACATAGCTGCGGGTGTATGGATGTTGAATGTTCTGAATGTAAGGCACTGCACTGGTTAGAAGAGAAGGTTGCCGGATCAAAACGAGCTCCAATTTTTAGCATCTGTTGTGCAAAGGGTAAAATGCAATTGTCTGCCATTGAAACACCACCTACAGTATTACGTACGCTTTTAATAGATGAAACTACACAAGCACAAGACTTTTGTAAAAAGATTCATATATACAACTCAGCCCTTGCATTCACTTCTATTGGTGCTAAAATTGATGAATGAGTTGCCGGAACGCAGGGCATATACAAATTTCATATTCAAAGGGAATTATATTACCGCATTGGCTCTATTATGCCTGAAAATAGAAATATACCGTTCTGTTCACAAATTTATATATTTGATACGAATGCCCAACTACAACGAAGACATCAATTAATGCCAAATCTTGATCTTACTATACTCGCACAACTTCACACAATGCTTTATGAAGTTAATCCTTACATGCACAGCTTTCAAAACGCGGCTCTCATTTTAAATGAAAATCTGTCACAAGAATTAAGGATTGTTATAACAAAATCAGGACAGGGCCTTCAATATGCAACTCCAACTAGATCTGAAGTTGCTGTTCTTATTGTTGGAGACGGGCAAGGTGTTGAACCTTCTAATTGAGATATCGTACTATATAAACAGGGCAGTGGTCTTCAGCGTATTTCTGAAATTCATCAAAGCTATATTCCCTTGCATTACATTTTGCTTTTTCCATATAGTGAATCAGGATGGCATCTCAGCATTAATCTAAAAGACCAACAACAGATATCTATAATTAATGAAGATTCAGATAACGCAAATGAATTTGAAATTGACTCTACTAATGACAGTATGACTCAAGACTGCGTGTTTATGATGTAATATTATGCATACTGATTACAGTTGTGATTTCATGAACCTGGTGAGATATTTGCCTTATATAGGGCTGGTCGTCTGTTTCAACAATACATCGTTGACGCATATGCATGCATCAAGCAAAGTCGTTTGAATTATTTGAGACACAACCAGAAAACTATCCGATCTGAAATATATAGTGGGCTCCAAGATACACTAGCTGTAAGTGACGAACTGCCCAGTGGACTTCATATTGGCCGTCGAATTATTCTTTCATCAAGCTTTATTGGCGGTCCACGGCATATAAAGCAATTATACCAAGATGCCATGACTATTGTCGGACAGTTAGGAAAGCCGGACCTTTTCATAACAATGACTTGCAATCCTAAATAGCCCGAAATTCAAACAGAATTACTTTTGGGTCAATCAGCACAAGACCGCTCTGACCTTTGCACATGAATTTTCAGGTTAAAACTGATTGCCTTTCTTAATGATATCCTAAAGAATGGAATTTTTGAGCGTGTACTTGGATATATCTATGTTATAGAAGCTCAGATGCGTGGTTTGCTTCATGCTTATATGTTATTCATCTTAGTACCAGAGGACAAACCCTATACGACTGACGATTTTGATTGCATTGTTTCAGCAGAAATACCAGATCTGCAACTATACTCTGAAGAGTATGAAACTGTGATTAAATGTATGATGCATGGACTATGCGGCATATTCAACAGGAATGCCCTATGTATACAAGAGAGAAAGTGCTTAAAAATGTATCCGAAATCGTTTCAATCAGTTACTTGTCAAAATGAGGATGGATATCCAATTTATCATCGTCGCTTTAATGAACGAATGGTTCAAGTTAGAGGCGTTATGCTCGATAACTGTTGAGTCGTACCACATAATCTTTACCTATACAAAAAGTATCAATGCCATATTAATGTAGAGATTTGCTCTTCAATACATGCAGTGAAATACCTTTTCAAATATGTGTATAAAGGTCATGATAGAGCTACCGTAGTCATAAGTAGTGGTAGTGAAATTAACACATCAACTACAGCGACAGCAGAGACAATTGTAGAATTAGTTGATGAAATCTGGCAATACATTGACGCACGTTATGTATCAGCTTCTGAGGCGTTTTGGCAAATCATGCATTTTAAAATGCACAATGAAGCACCCGATATCATGTGCTTAGTTGTACATCTTCTAGGATATCACATAGTTACCTTTTCAGATAATGAATCTCTCGATGCTATTTTACAATGAGCACAGAATGAAAAATCGACATTAACTGCTTGGTTTGAAGCTAATAGAGATCCGATGCTTGCTTCATTAGCAAGTAATTATACATATGCTCAATTTCCGCAGGCCTTTGTTTTCAATAAAAAAACAAAAAAATGGCAACCCCATATCCGAGACAATACGATCGGCCATATGTACTTTGTACATCCTGGAGTAGGAGAACGCTTTTCTTGCATCTACTTTTGAATGTCGTATATACGTGGTGTATGTTTATTTGATCACTTATGTACTGTGAATGGATTTATGCATACTACATTCAAAAATGCCTGTCGAGCTTTAGGTCTGTTACAAGACGATCATGAATGGGATCTTTGCTTAGAAGAAGCTGCCAAAATAAGAACAGGACACCAGCTTCGGCACTTATTCGCAATTATATTAATCAATTGTCAACCTAATAAACCCAAATGTTTGTAGACCAAACATATTGCAGCTTTCACTGATGATATCTTGCATCATGCACGTTGGCAATCATGGAATTCTGAATTACAACTAAGTGAACAAGAAATTAAAGTGACGCATTAAATAGATTAGATAGTATTCTTTTACAACAAAATAAAACATTAAAAGACTTTCCAAACATGTCCTATCCAGATTCTGTTCAGAAATTTGAAAATTCGTTAATAAATGAAGAATTAAATTATGATATAGATGTTCTTACTCAATCAGTTGAACTGAACACAAGCAGGCTAAATAAAGATCAACAGACCATCTTTAATGAAATTATTCAAGCTGTTGAAAATAACAATCCCGCATGTTTTTTTTATAGACGGACCCGCAGGAACTGGCAAAACATTTCTTTACAAAAGCCTTTTAGCTAAAGTGTGCTCAAATAGAAGTATTGCGCTAGCTGTTGCTTCATCTGAAATTGCTGCACTATTACTTGAAGGAGGTCGTACAGCGCATTCTCAGTTTAAAATCCCTATTGATCCAGATGAAGATTCAATTTGCAACATATCTGTATGCTCTGATCTTGCTGAGCTTCTAAAACAAACCATGCTCATTATTTGGGACGAAGCTCCAATGATGCATCGCCATATATTCGAGGCCATCGATCGTTCGTTAAGAGATATTATAAGCTCTGTTGATTTGAGCTTTGGAAATATACCATTTGGCAGGAAAGTTTTTGTTTTTGGTGGAGATTTTCAGCAAATTCTTCCAGTCGTTCCAAAAGGTGGACGTGAAGATATTGTTAATGCCAGTTTTTGCTGTTCGCTTTTATAGCAGTATGTTAAAATACGAAAGTTAACAATCAACATACATTTATGTACCGCATCAAATAATTCAGATGCTTCAAATGATATTGCTCAGAGAGAGTTTGCAGACTGGCTTCTACTGATTGGTGAAGGTCGAATAGCTGAGGTCACGCCACATAGTAGTTATATTAAGCTGCCTCCAAGCATTGTCCTGCATGATGAATCGTCTCAGAAATTAATTGACTTCGTTTACCCTGCCTTGCATATACGAGCACATGACCCAACATATATCGTCGAAAGAAGCATCCTTGCGCCATTGAACTCTGATGTTGATATGCTTAATACTGAAATTCTTTTACAATTTTCTGGAGAAGCCAAAATTTACTATAGCGCTAACTCATTAGATCAAAGCTCTCCTATGTATAATTCAGCGCATGAAGATATATACTCAACAGAATTCCTCAATTTATTAGCAATTAGTTGTTTGCCACCTCATACCTTAACCTTGAAAATTGGGTTCCCTATCATATTACTTTGAAACATCAATACTAATGAGGGTCTTTGTAATGGCACATAGCTTATTTGCAAATCACTACAAAATAATGTTATCGAAGCAGAACACATTAATGGCCCATTTAAAGGGAAAAGTGTTTTTTTACCATGTGTCGAATTATCTCCCACAAATACATCTTTGCTATTTGCAATAAAATGGCGTCAGTTTCCATATCAGCTTGCATTTGTCATGACTGTTCACAAGTTACAAGGGCAGACTATTAACTGTGTTGGATTATATCTTCCCAAACCGGTCTTCTCATATGGGCAATTATACGTTGCATATTCACATGTAACAATGTCTCATAATTTAAAAATTTTTCTTGGACCAGCCATACCAGAGTTGCAATTTTGTACGAAGAATATAGTATATAAGGAGATTTTTCAAAAATATGCTCTAACGTTATCAGGTTAATTCGAATCAAAAGTTAACTAAACAATTCAATAACTTTGATACTTCAAAAAGTACTGTGATTAGTATACTAAAATTATCAAACTGCTTTTTAAACAAAAATTAAATAAAATTTTTAAAATAAAATAACTACTTTTTTGGTCTCTGCATAGTTGCTTAAAAAAGTTTGTAATGAACTGATGCAATATGATGTCAACTTTTCTGTATTATTGTACCGGTATTTACTCAATCAACTGCTCATTTAGCCGACATCACGCCAGGTGAAACTTAATAAAAATATATACCTGTCACTTATTAAATGCTTAACTCTAATCTTATGTGATGTCGGCTAACTGAGTATTCGATGATTTGACTGATGTTCAACTATAAAAATCGATAATAGTAATACGTAAAAATTAATTAATCTTACATCTGCATAAATAATCTAAATATTTAGATTTCTAATTATGATGCAAAAATTTCACTTATAATAGTTAGTACGTAGTTAATTTTGTTATGACATATATATCAAAAGCTGTAACTATTTATATTAAATATTATTAAATAACCATATGTATTCAATTTAGTAGCATTGTAATGAAATAAGTTTTTACCCAAAATGCAAAAAACTCTATAACACTGCGATTAAATTCTTTCATAATTGGTATCATATTTTCATTTGGTATGCCGTGTATTAGACGTGAAGATTTCTTAATCTGTTCAAGTCATGAAAAACAGTGTTTATATATATTTATTAATTCTCATATAATCAAAAAAATTTTTACGTTTTACTTAATGCAAGAGCAAAATATAAGTATGAAGTTTGTTATTGAAACACATGTTAGTTAAATATAAAGTTCTTACCTGTTAAAAATTATAATTTTTTTTCATGTTTTTAATTGGACATGTTTCAAGTTTTTGTAAATCATAGTAAAGAAAATTATACTTATTACTTTTCAGTATTTTTATATACTGAATTTAGTGTTTGCTTGAAGTTACAGTAGAATGGTTTTAGAAACATCTGTTAATTGTAGTGTTCGCAAAAAGTACTTTAAGCTATAAACAATTAACTCAGTTAATTAATTATATAAATTATTAATAACTTGAATGCTTGGGAATACTTGAATCGCAAAATAATTCTTAATTAAGGGTGAGGTAACAAGGAATTTTCTTTGTAAATTTTGTGAAAATAATCATTGTTTTCTGGACCAAAGGTTGTTTAAAGTTTTATTTTGTTTTTTTTATATTATACAAATTCAGAAATTTTTACTATGCCCTGTCACATCGCTCACTATAAAAAAAAAATAGTGTCAGATCCAGGTATTGGTACTACCGTACAGTGTGGACTAAAATACCTAGGGTACTTTACAAGTTAAGCTGTAGATATGGTATTTTAGTCTGAGGGATCCTATGGTCAGCTTGGGTGGTATAAGTTGCACTATATGAGTACTGCTGTAATATTTTTATACTAAGTGCAATTAATCCATCTTTTGTTCCCATTTATGTTACATTCACAAGTGCAATTAAAACGTCCTTAGTACCCGGTGTACTTTCATTATATGCCTCTGCAAATCGTTAGTTGTGTTATAAAAGGGGTCTTTTTGTTCTCACTGTACGGTTCGTTTTAATAGTGTGAGCAGTAGAACTTTCGAAACCTAAAGGTCTATGTTCTATAATTTAATATTAAGAAATAATTATATTGAATTATGGATTATAAAATTGATTATGATTATAAATATTTAGTTCTAACCAGTTGTTTAACAATGGGTTTTACAACTAGTATCTCTAAAATTAACAAATTCGACAACAACCACATGACTTGAAATTACAAAATTCGATACTATAATTTGACAATTATTACATAGTAAAAATCAAAAATTCGACATATTAAATGCCACAATTTGATCACCAATATATGCCTCAACTATTGGCGAATTAAAAAAAAGTCTTTAAATGCCATAATTCGACCACCAATATACACTGGTGAATTAAAAAAATCTATATATCTCTAAAATTAACAAATTCAACAACCACCACATGACTCGAAATTACAAAATTTGATACTATAATTTGACAATTATTACATAGTAAAAATTAAAAATTTGACATATTAAATGCTACAATTTGACCACCAATATATGCCTCAACTGTTGGCGAATTAAAAAAAAGTCTTTAAATGCCATAATTCGACCACCAATATACACTAGTGAATTAAAAAAATCTATATATCTCTAAAATTAACAAATTCGACAACAACCACATGACTCGAAATTACAAAATTTGATACTATAATTTGATAATTATTATATAGTAAAAATTAAAAATTTGATATATTAAATGCCACAATTCGATCACTAATATATGCCTCAACTATTGGCGAATTAAAAAAAAGTCTTTAAATACCATAATTCAATCACCAATATACACTAGTAAATTAAAAAATCCTATATATCTCTAAAATTAACAAATTCGACAACCACCACATGACTCGAAATTACAAAATTCGATACTATAATTTAACAATTATTATATAGTAAAAATCAAAAATTCGACATATTAAATGCTACAATTCAACCACCAATATATGCCTCAACTGTTGGCAAATTAAAAAAAAGTCTTTAAATGCTATAATTTAACCACCAATATACACTAGTAAATTAAAAAATCTATATATCTCTAAAATTAACAAATTCGACAACAACCACATGACTCGAAATTACCAAATTTGATACCATAATTTGACAATTATTACATAGTAAAAATCAAAAATTTGATATATTAAATGCTACAATTCGACCACCAATATATGCCTCAACTGTTGGCGAATTAAAAAAATTTAACAAATTTGACAACTATTACAGTATTAGATATCAAAAAATTCGATACTACAATATTTGACAATTAAATAAAAATTCGACATATTAAATGCCACAATTTGACAACCAATATATGCCTCAACTATTGGCGAATTATAAAAAATATTTGACAATAAAATAAAAATTTAAAAATTCGATATATTAAATGCTACAATTCGACCACCAATATATGCCTCAACTATTAGCGAATTAAAAAAATTAACAAATTCAACAACAATCACATGGCTCGAAATTACAAAATTCAATGTTACAATATTTGACAATAAAATAAAAATTTAAAAATTTGACATATTAAATGCTACAATTTAACAAATTTGACAACAATCACATGACTTGAAATTACAAAATTCGATACTACAATATTTGACAATTAAATAAAAATTTAAAAATTCAACATATTAAATGCTACAATTCGATTGGTGAATTAAAAAATTAACAAATTCGACAACTATTACAGTATTAGATATCAAAAAATTCAATACTACAATATTTGACAATTAAATAAAAATTCGATATATTAAATGCCACAATTCGACAACCAATATATGAACAAATTAAAAAAGTCAACAATTTCAATAAAAATTAAAAAAATCGACCTGCTAAATGCTACAATTTGACAATTTAACATTAAATACCACAATTCGACAATCGATAGACATAGATGAGGCGCAATAATGTTGGGTGATTGGCATAATGATAGTTGGCGTGATGATAATTAGTCGAAGAATTAATTAACTCTATACAAGTCTCTATTGATAACTTTAAAATTTAAAAATTCGATATATTAAATGCCACAATTCGACAGCCAATATATGGACGAATTAAAAAAAGTCAACAATTTCGATAAAAATCGACCTGCTAAATGCCACAATTCGACAATTTAACTACAGATGAATTATCACATGACTCAATTTAAAAAAATTCGCACAATTGATAGACATAGATGAGGCGCAATAATTGGCGTGACAATAGTTGGCTTAACGATAGTTAGTCGAAGGTTTGATTAACTCTATACAAATTTAAAAATTTGACATATTAAATGCTACAATTCGACAACCAATATATGGACGAATTAAAAAAAGTCAACAATTTCAATAAAAATTAAAAAATTCGACATGCTAAATGCACAATATGACAACACAAATGAATTATCACATGACTCAATTTAAAAAAATTCGACAACAATTCGACAATCAATAGACATAGACGAGTCACTTTAGGTAAATTAGCGTGATGATAGTTGGCGCGATGATAGTTAAATGTTAGTCGAAGGATTGAAATATTGAGACAATAGTTAGATAATGATAGATGAATAGTTGGTGTGACAATAGTTAACTATTGACTAACTCTGTTGGTTTCTAAATCATAATAGTTAAATTAGCACAATGATAGACGATTATAAAATGATTATAAAACAATAATTTAATAAAGTAGTCGAATATACATAAACTAATTGACAGTGATAGTATTATACGTTGTTTTGATTTCAAAGTGTTGACAATAGCAAATAATTTTTTTTAGTACACTCATATACTTGTACACTTGATTACCTTAGCACATTGATTAAATATCGATCAATCAATGTGCTAAGGTAATCGAATATATGAATATATGAGTGTACAAAAATGATAAATAATTTTTTTTTAGTGTACACTCAAACATTTCGAAAACAGTGACAATAATACAGAACAATAATAATACAAGATAATAATACAAAATATGAATTTTTTTCAATACGATCAGAATTTAAAAAATTTTCATAAATACAACCAGATCGAACACTTTTTTTCCTTCAAGTTTTCTTTCTCCAAACTTCATTAGATTGTTTTTCAAAAAAAAAATTTTTACCATGGCTAGAACAAAAAGAACCAGTCGAACAACCCAACCTTCTCAATTGGCAGCTACTGCCACTTCTTTGCTCTGACCATCTACAATCCAACCATCCACAACCCAACTATCTACATCTCTTTCGACTCGCACACCCACAACACCTCCTTTGACTCAAACACCCACAACAACTTCTTTGACCTAACTATCAACTATTACTTTACCATCTATCGCCTTTTTGACCCAACCATCTATCACTCCTTCGACCATTTCGACCAGACAACCTACTTCAACTACCCCTCTGACCAAACAATCTACCGCTTCAACCCAACAAACCACCTTATCGACCACAACTTTACCACAATCATCAACCATCCCTTCAATCTAATATTCCACCATGTCGA
>CAJVPZ010002156.1:0-12938 GCA_910592135.1 Racocetra fulgida | reverse complement strand
ATTTTAATTTATGCATAAAATCCCGTTGTACCACTGAGATCATATGATAAATGATCAACATACACTCTACCCTTAATCATGGGGGTATAATTTTATGGGGATACTATAAGCAGTGCTATACGGTAATATCATTTCGGCGCGTGACACATTGACCGCGAAAATTCATTCATTACGCGCAACAATCCAATTTTTTTAATATATAAACTAGTATGTAACCTGTCGCTTACGCTGACGGGCTATTGTTATAGATTTTTATACTTTATATAAGAATATATACTATTAGAGATCGTCGCAAAACGACAGGCTATATGGTAATATATAAAGGTTGTACGTCAAATTAAAATATGCGTTAAATCAAAATAATTATAATGCCGCTAATACCTAACATAGGGCTTCACCCTAATGAAACTCAGTATTGAAATTTTGATCTGACACAAATTTCAATTTGACGTACTGCGGAATCACCCTAAAAGTGCGTAAGGTCACATATAGTGATTATGATAATGATTAATTACATCAAGTACATCATTAATAATTATTACATCGAAGTATATTAGTTTGTATAAATAATCATTATAATCTCTATGCGGTCACTCAAAAAAAAAAAGGGTCCATGTACACAGGTGTATAGGGACTTATGAAACACCTGGTATATACTATTAACCCTAGTTACTGCGCCATATGCTACGTCATGAAATTTTTAGGTGCCTCCCTGGATAATTCTATTACGTGAAGATGTAAGTGTGTTATCAGTTATATAGAATCCCATCAGGCTATATATGAATAATTTTAGACCCCCTCGGCTATATATGCAATGCCCGCCTACAGTGCATATTCCGATTTTTTTTAGGATATATAAAAATAAAAATACTGCAGCAACAGTATAATTTCGATAAAAATTAATTATTTTCGGGTTATGAAAAAAAGCTCTCTAATTCATTAAAATATGCTATCCATTATGCTTTCGCGTGAAATTGCTAAATAGGTTAATATGTAGAATATCGAGGGAGATAAAATTTAAGGTTTGAAATTTGTTGTCTAAAATTGCCACATATATTTTCGATATACCGTATTTGCGCGTAATAGCGGGTCGGGACTAGTGATGTGCCATTTATATGATATCCGAATTTTTTTAGCGTACAGTGTACAGTACGTATAGTGCGTATAGTGTATATAGCATGTGCAATATGTACAGTACACGTATGATATATAAACTAACTATATGCAAAATTTCGCAAGGAGTAATTTTACTTAGAATACAAAAGGCGGTTTCATAAGGAAACTTTTGAGATATGAATAGTTTTATAATTTGTTCTAGAATATTCTAAAACATTTTTTGCGTACTGTACTATACGCGGCACATCACTAGTCGGGACGTTAATTCGAATTTTTACTCTATAAAAAATTTGGCTATTTAACGCCCACACATTTTTTATGTAATTTAATACTTAAAAAGTTAATAAAGTTTCGAACTACAAATATTAAATTTTGACTCTCACTCATGACAAAGTAGAAAATATTTATATTTAACATATCATATTTTATTACTACAGTACTATTACGTTATTATTTATTATTCAGATATGATCTTATTACTAGGTAAACTATATATTCAAATGATTTATATAGTTTAAGTTAATTTGAATACTGGTATAGGATTTCAAAAAAAAATTGCATTTTTATTCGAAAAAAAGTGCATGCGCGTTTCAAAATAGCGCGCAGGGGTCCAAATAAAACGTGGGGGCGTTAAATACGGTACTACATATTAATATATTTAGAAGTTTCTCATGAACGATAATGAATGTTGTTTTAAATAAAAATAAGTATAGTGATAATTGTTAATGACCTGTTTTGCATAAAATTATACAATAAAAATACACCTTAATAAAACCAACTCGCCCAATTATTGCGATTTGCAAAATTCTGGATCCCATTGATCGTCTGAGCGATGATCATCACTCCACGATTGTGATTGCAATTGTGATGAAAATAAGCGGTTCTACTGCAACAAAAAGACCTTTGAGATTGAGTTCTGATTAATTATTTTAGAGATTTGTCGGGGCTTAATTTCAAAAGATCGCTTGACGCTCTTAAATATAATATACCGTAGTGCACTGACCAAAGTACCCGGGGTCCAATACAACCTAACCAAAAAAAAAACTTATAAAGTACCCGTGGGTATCTTGATCGATGACGGGTATCTTGTATGGGGGTACTTTGTACAGTCTTATGCATGTAATGCAGAAATCAATATGTGTTAACGTGAAAAATGCCATGCAAAATACCCGGGTATTATCCACGGTTAAAAAAAAAAAATGCTATACAAAGTACCCGAGTATTTTGAGTGGTTACGGTAATTATTTTACTGTGCCACAGTCGATTGTAATTATGGCGCAATAAATATTTCTATTACAATTAAAAGCATCAAGCAATCTTTTGAAACTAAGCCCCAACAAATCTCTACAATAATTAGTCAGAATACAACCTCAAAGTGTTTTTTTGTTGCAGTAGAAAAACGCTTATTTTCGTCAAAATCTCAATTACAATCGTGGAGTGATGATCATCGCTCAAACAGGATCCAGAATTTTATAAAAATAAACCGTGCATTATATCAAATATCTATTTAAGGAATATTTAGATCTTAGAATAAAGATCTTAGAATATTCATTTCTCGAGATCAATTTTCAGATCTGCTAAGCAATTCGGAAGTTAATTTTTATAGAAATATTGAATGATTGTCGTAATTCATTTCTTGATTGTATTATAGAAATATTGAATGATTGTCGTAATTCATTTCTTGATGATTGTATTATAGAAATATTGAATGATTGTCGTAATTCATTTCTTGATGATTGTATTAGAATTTTTTTTAATTTTGACAATGAAGCAATTACTTGAGGCTGTGATTATTAGATGTAAGAAAAAACTTTAGAGATTATTTCTTATCGAACGAAAAATAGATGTCTTAAAGATTTATATCAAAATTTATGATCGCAAAAAAGTATATAAATCCCCTCGATCTCTCCTCCAATTTCCTCACTTCACTCAAGCAAATCAAAACAATAAAAAACAATAAAAACCAAATAAAACCAAATAAAACCAAATAAAACAAAATTAATAAACAACAATTAGACATAATGAAATACCTTTCCTTAGTAGCTGTCCTTGTCTTCGCTGCTGCTGCAGTAGCCAGTCCCATCCCCAGTCCCATCCCCAGTCAAGGTTCTTTAAATTTTTTTGCTTGTAATGTCTTGCTAGCTTTAATTTTAACTCTTTATTTTCATCTACATTATTAGAAAAACGTCTTGCTGCACCTGCACAAGGTATGCAACTTATCTTTTTTAAGACTTTATAATACTTAAAAATAATTTTTTCTTTCACCGTTTCCTCTAGAAAAACGTAATTACCGTATGTAATTTTTATCATTCTTTTTGCAAAATTTTAAATTCGATTCGGTTTAATTCTAAGAATCATTTTTATTACATTCACTAGACAAGCGTGCTCCTACTCAACGTATGGGATTTTTTTATTTAAAAATTGCATATTCGAATTTAATTACTAATTTTTGTTGATTCTTGTTTAATTAGACAAACGCAAAGCTTTAAGTATGTGTAATATTTTTATCTTCTCGTTTGGTTAATTATTATTGATCACTGTATTGATCACTGTATTGATCACTGTTTGACCATTTCCAGAGAAACGTGGTGAAGAAAGCTACGGTTACGGCCATGACGACTACAGCTACGACGAATACAGCTACGACTACGACAAGGACTACTACAGCTACGACGACGAATACAGCTACGACTACGACAAGGACTACTACAGCTACGGCGACGACTACGACAGCAGCTATGGCTACGAATACGACAGCAGCTATGGCTACGAATACGACCCCTACTACAACCCCTACACCGACTACTACTATGAAAACGACTACGACTACAGCTATGGCTACAGCGACTACGACTATGGCAAGGACTACTACAGCTACGGCGATGACTACAGCTACGGCTACAGCGACTACGACTACGACAAAGACTACTACAGCTACGGCGAAGACTACAGCTACGGTGAAGACTACAGCTACGGTGACGACTACAGCTACAGCAAGG
The DNA here is from genome assembly GCA_910592135.1 of Racocetra fulgida. Taxonomy (NCBI): domain Eukaryota; kingdom Fungi; phylum Glomeromycota; class Glomeromycetes; order Diversisporales; family Gigasporaceae; genus Racocetra; species Racocetra fulgida. The sequence continues at coordinate 8,823 of CAJVPZ010002156.1, read as the reverse complement.
GCAAGGGTTACAAACGAAGCGCCATGCCACGCCCTGGTATGCGATTTTCTAACGATGAATTTGTGATATTCTGTTTATGCCTCCTTTTAATGACCTTTTTTATTTCTACAATTTTTTAACTAAATGTGCTCCAGTTAATCGTATGCAACTTTAAATTATATGAATTTGTGGTTTTCTGTTCGATCTTTTTTAATAACTTGGGTTTTTTTTCAGACAAACGTGTTGCCAAACCTGCACCTAAACCCGCTCAAGAATGTGAGAATTTGCCTTTTTAAGATTCCTATTCAACATCGATACGTACTAACTTCCGTTCTTTTTCTCAGAAATTGAGCCTTAGTCAAGTCGGACTTTATTTATTAATTACCACATTAAATTTCGAAAAGTCCAAAAATGTAAACAATTTTTTTAAAAAATTTTCATTACATAGATTCATTTCATTTTCATTTTTTTTATAAAAAAAAAATAATTTCATTACATAGATTCGTTTTCATTTTTTTATAAAAACAAAAAAAAAACAATCAAAAAAAATGTATATAGCCATCATCTTTTTGCAATTATCGGTTCTTTTTTAGTCCGTTTTGTGAATATGTAGCCGTTGCCAACCAAAAAAAAAAAACACCCTTTTGCTCTTTGCCCTCTTTTATCCCTTAATACTGTACTGTACTGTTTATAGGCCCACACATATTTTTGATCTAAACATTTCATTTTCATTTTTTTCATTTTTTTTCATTTCAATTTTCATTTTCAATTTTCATCATTGTTTTTTTTTTCATGTCTCTTCAATAAAAATCGATGTGGTTTAAAAAAAAAAAAAAAAAAAGTACGTTATTATGTTTCAAATGTTTTAAAAATGTCGCTTAATGTTGGCCAACAATTGTAAATAAATCCATATATTTTATGGCTTCAATAAATAAGTTTAGTTTGTTATACAATCTTAATAAAGCAATCTCTCTTAATATTGAAATGACTGCCTTTATTTAATAAAATTTTTTTCAAAGATTCGCCTTTTAAAATTTTATACAAACATTGATTTTAACTTTGCTAAAAGGTTTAAAATTTTATCTAATGGAGAGAAATTCTCCTTAAGCAATCAAATAAATATATATTCATTTAGTTTTGATAAACGCTTGATTTTTTAAATTTTTTTGAGTGGAAAAAATTTTCCCCTCCGGAGTAAAATCGATTTTTCTTGGATTTCGTAAACTTCCAAATCGAGTCATATAAACACTATATAACGTTATTATTATGATATGTTATATGAATCGAAAATCGATAAATCGTTTGGTTAATCGATTAAGAGACTAATCGATAAATCGATTAACAGACTAATCGATTAATCAATTAGCTACACGTATTATTAATAATTATTCCAATAGAATAGGGGGTTTCAAAATTAAAATCAGAAAATTGAAACCTCCTAATACAGTAATTTGACCGCGATTATATCAATATTCCCGAAAATAAAATTTAATGTGTTAATTTGATATCATAATCCGGATATATATATCAGCTTTTAAGAATCTTTATAAATAAGCATAATTTTTAACATTAAAATTGTTTTGTATATTTCCTTATAGCTGGATTACAAGTCGCTTTGAGAATTTAGATATAATGAGAACAAATTATTTAAATTTTTGTGATCTAATATGTGAGAGAACCATGATATAATTATATCATCTTAACCTTATTAATCTCTAGGAATTGATATTACAGAGAGTTAAAAGCTTTACATCTCATCAAACATATAGATAATTATAAAATCGTTATGTATTTGAATTAAAATTTTTTTATTAATATATTGTAATTAATAGATTTATCAGAGTAAATTTGAAATTTTGTTTTCGAATACGAAGCGACACTCCGGAACACAATGGATCCTGTTTCCCTAGTTTAATTAAACAGTTTAGATTATACCGGATACTGATACTTGTAAATAAATTTTATTCTTACTGGTTGTAACTATACCTGTGACCGAAATGTTTCGGCCATTACGGCCACTTGGCAAATGTTCAAAGAAGTTATCAATAATTTGTAAATGTGATAGAAATTAGGCCTCATATAGGTTGAGCCAGATCCGCAGAACCTAATGCAAACCCTTTTGGTATTTCGGTAGACTCTGGAAATTTCAGCTGTATATTACAGCTGTTTTCATAATTCCTGGGACACTTGTAAAAAAATTAGCTGAATGATTTTTCGGCAGATCCGGTTAAGTTATTATTTCGGCATAATAGATTCAATAAAAATTGGTACGTTGTGAACGGCTCCTAATTACCCCTAATTACCCCTGATCTTTTTTTTTTATAACTTATTATTATTATTATTTTCTTTTCTTTATCGTTATTGCCATTTTTGTTACCACGGTAAAATTTATATATTTGGTTAGAATTAGTGTTGGGTACGTGTCGAAGTCCAAAAATAGAAGAAAGTCATTACCGTCACGAAAGTTTGACTTATCAAACTAATTTGACTTATTTGATTTATCAAATTTCGTGAACTTATTGAACTAAGTGAACTTAGTGAATTTAGTAGATTAAGTAGATTTAGTGAATAAGTTTGACCTGTATGCAATAGTAATGTAAAAGCTATAAGAAGGATGACTTAGTACCGTAATAAAAGATAACTCAATATTGTTTGGCTCTACTAATCTCCCCCGATAAGTAAAATCTGTATTACTGTATTAACGATAGGAATTAGTGATCAGATCCCGTGATTTAGTATTAAGAGACTCGTGACGTAATCTAAAGCTCTAATTGACCCTAGTTACTCGGACCAGGTCTTTCACGCCTCGATCGTAGCCTTACCACTATTAGGGTTTAATTAGAGTAGTTTAATTGGTTTTAGTATAGTGTTGTAGTGTATTTGTGTACAGAGGATTTTACACTTTTACAACGTACACATGCACGTACAATTTTTATTGAATCTATTATGCCGAAATAATAACTTAACCGGATCGGCTGAAAATTCATTCGGTTGATTATTTACAAGTGTCTCAGGAATTTTGAAAACAGTTGTAAATACGGATTACCAAAAATTTCAGAGCCTGTCGAAATACCATAAGGGCTTGCATAATTTTCTGCAGATCTGGCTTAATCTATATGAGGCTTATCATATTTACAAATTATTGATAACTTTGCTTTGAACATTGCCAAGTGGCCGAAATAGCCGAAACATTTCGGCCACATGTATAGTTGTAACAAGGATTGGTGGCTCAAAACTATGCAACTAAATTCTCCATATAATCAGAATTCAGCGTCAGCCCCTGAAGAAGCTTATTCTACATTATTAGTTCTCATTTAATAACAATTATACAATCTGTCGTTAACACATTATCAAAGTTATAATAGCAATTAACTTAGCATATCGTAAATGTGTACAAGGTTGGTGACGCAGATCACCTGAACTACGAATCAGATTTCAAGATTAGGTGTAACGTAACACGATCAGGAAGACTCAAAACAATCGTTCGTTCTGCCAAAAATTGCTCATAGATCAAAAATCAGCATAAAACCCACCTTTTGTGCTCTAACAAAAAGTTTTCGTTGAACAATTTTACAATATAAACTATTCCTACCTAGACACTAACTTTGACCCTAACCCTAACCTTAATGAATTTTAAGAATTTAGTCTTCGACGCCAACCTTGTACACATTTACGATATGCATTAACTTATAGTCATTGCGTAATCAGAATCTTCAGTTATCGATTCTGATCAAAGTGAATGATAATGAAACGGTCACTCATATGTAGTACATATAAAAAATTAATTATAGATTACTTCAAATTTAGTGATCAGGATAGTGATCAGATTCTTTATCACCTTTTATATATATATTAATAATAATGAATGACTGCGTGTTTTTAGATGGTTAAACGAATCATTTTACTATTTTCAATGGTTTTTACATAAATCGATTCTTAAACATGTTTAGAAATATGTTATGTTAAAAAATTTTATTATAACGATAATATTAGATTTTTATTAATCTTTATATTAATTTGGTACAACATATAATTTTGATTTACATAGTTGACGCACACTTTATGCGAATTTCACAGATCTATTAATAAAGTCCATAATTGATTAGACCTGCTAGGGAAATATTTATATAATCAGTTTGATTAAATATTAAATACAACTACAAACTAATTCTATGTATCGACAAACGTGATAAACAAACTAGTTCAAACGGGTTTGATTTAAACGATAATTGTTTTGAGTCCCAAACTGAATTTACAGATGTTTCGTATCAACCTACTGCAAACTTTAAATACAATGAAAACTAAACATAAATTAGTGTTGGCTCAAAGTCAGTTTCTCTTTATATAACGAATTTGATGAAATTTCAAGATTATGAAAATTTTTACTAGTAGTGCGGATTATTATAACGAGTGTTCCTTGTTATATAATGTAGATTCAAAAACAGTATAATTTAAATTCCTGATAAAAAAATTCTTATATAATAAATTATAAAATGACAAAGTAAATGTCAAATTCTTCATGTTTCCGGATCTCCATGCAGAGTTTCTCAAAAGTGGCAAACTTCTATTTGTATGTCTTGTAAGTACACATCGGTTCTATTTATTACAAATGTTAAATTCTTCAATGTCGAAGTTCTTCGTGTATATAAATTACGTTATCTGGTAAGATTCTTTACTCAAACTTCAAACCTTAACATAATCTACTGTAATATTATTTAATTTTTGTCTTTAGATCTTGTGTTACAATTTGTATCCATGTTTCATATAAAATACACTAGCTATTCCTTGATTTATAGATCCTCAGGAATTTCTGGCAAATCTGATAATCTGCTTATCTCGTGTGTTTTAATGGGTTTACTGATGTACGCGTCATTTGAATGTTTTGATGATTCGATATTAAATTTAATTTTATCAGCTTCCAAGAATTGTTTTTTGATTTCATTAACATCATCATCATCATCATCATCCTGTTTCATCTCGTCAAGCCAATGACCAATTTTGTGAGCAATATCGGTTGCTGTGGGCCGTTTATTCTGATCCCGATGCATGCATCTCTTAGCCAATTTAACATAACATTTAGGCATTCTCTCATCTAATTCCGGTCTTTTTCCCTGACAAATTTTTACCACAAACTTAGTTTCGTCAAAAGATTCACCATCAAATGCTCTTCTTCCAGTTGATATCTCGGACATGATGACTCCAAAGCTGTAAATATCAGCTGCTTGAGTAAATGGTTTACCCATTAGAACTTCGGGTGCTACATATGGCACAACACCATTAATTTCTCCATCCCGTTTCATATTAGATGATACCGAAAGTCCTAAATCAGTAATGTATGCACTATGTAAATGATCTTGCAAGATATTTCCAGAATGTAAATCTCGATGAATCAATTCTTGAGAATGAATTGATTCAAGGTCTGAAGCAATGCTATACAATAGATTCAATTTATCTTTCCATTCCATTTTTGCTACCGAAGGAAGATTTTCACGCAATGAACCCTTTTCCGCATATTTCAAAACGATAATGTAATCTTTAGATTTTTCATCTCTTGACACCCCATAGCATTTTAAGAATGATGGATTTTCGTATCCGATTTCGCAATATTGTTTCAACTATTATCAAATTATATAAATTTTAAAAATAAAAAAATATTAATATCGCATTATTAACAATTTAACAAATTGTTAATTATGTTAATATTACCTCACTAATAAATTCTTGATTACATTTATTTGAACTATGAATCAATTTAAGTGCAATGCGTGTCCAACTTAATATACGTTTATCATGCCAATACGCATAATATACAGTCGCGAATCCACCTTTTCCTATCTCTTTTATATCTAGAAACTCGTTGTAGGGAATCCATAGTAGTTGATACTTTTCATCATCTAATAATTTTTTCAAATCATCATCAATATTCTCATATGATAGTTTGTTTTTCTTCATTATGTCTCTTCCTTTTCGATACCAATGATTTGCTCGTTGTATATCTCTCGATACACCAATTCCATTTCGATAACAATTGGCAACTTCTAAAATCCCTTCAATATCACCCATTTCTACAGATTTTTTATAATATTCAAATGCTTTCTTTTCATCCTTTTCAACTCCTATTCCTTCTTGATAGCAATATCCAACATGATATGTTCCATCAGCATCACCCATCACTGCAGATTTTTGATAATAAATAAATGCCTTTTGATCATCTTTTTCAACTCCATATCCCCTAAGAAAACAACGTCCAACCATATATGTTGCACCAGCGTGTCCCATATCTGCAGATTTTTGATAATAAATGAATGCTTTATACAAATCCTTTTCAATTCCATATCCCTTAAAATAACAACGTCCAACCATATGTGTTCCATTGACGTGTCCCATCTCTGCAGATTTTTTATAATAAATAAATGCCTTATACTTATCCTCTTCAACTCCAATTCCATTAAAATAATAATATCCAACACTATGTGTTCCGTCGGCATGTCCCATCTCTGCAGATTTTTGATAATAAATGAACGCCTTACATTTGTCTTTTTCGACTCCAATTCCATGACTATAACAATATCCTACATCATGTGTTCCTTTTGCATGCCCCATTTCTGCAGATTTTTGATAATAAATGAAAGCCTTACGTTCGTCCTTTTCAACTCCGGTTCCATTATAATAACATTCGCCAACTTTGTATACTCCTTCGGCATGCCCCATCTCTGCAGATTTTTGATAATAAATGAAAGCCTTACGTTCGTCCTCTTCAACTCCAATTCCATCCTGATAACAATATCCAACATCATGTGCTCCTTCCGCATGCCCCATCTCTGCAGATTTTTGATAATAAATGAAAGCCTTACGTTCGTCCTTTTCAACTCCGATTCCATTATAATAACATTCACCAACTTCGTATACTCCTTTAGCACTACCCATCTCGGCAGATTTTTGGTAAAAAACAAATGCCTTATGTACGTCTTTTTCAACCCCTATCCCATTTTGGTAATTGAATCCAAGGGTATAAGGGTCTACATTAGTTGATGTTTCATGATCCATTTTACTCTTAAGTACGTACGTACGTATTGGAAAAATGGAAATCTGATTAACCGATTAAATCATTTAATTGCAAGTGTAAATGCAAGTGTGCTACTATTTTAAGGTTCTGCGTCACTAATGAATGGTGCAACTTATTTTAGGTAACGTAAAATTTATGGCCCCAAAACTTTAATTCGGGGGAATTGATTTATGTTTTAATCCCGTCATTTTTTTTGTTAGTGGTTTATAGATTTCGGACCGAAATTCGCTTTATGTAATGTCTTTTGAAATGTTAAAGGCATACTTGCCTGCAAGACGTATGTGCCAATGTTCCTTTTAAGGAAATTTTAAAAAATTTTAATTTATTAATTTTATTTCTTTTTTCTTTTTCTCCGTTTTTTTTTAAATCTAAATTTTTAATTCAATTTGTAATTTTTTTAATTTTTTTAAGATTTTTTAATCATTTTTAATTCTTGATTTCAATTTATTTAAAACTTTTTTTAATTATTTTTTTTGTTTTTTTCAAATGTTTACTTTCTTTTTTTTTTTCTTTACCTGTTGATTTCTTTTAATTTTTTTTTTTATTTTTTTTTTTATTCTTCTATTCTTTTTTAATTTTTTAATTTTTTTTCTTTTGAGATTTACTATTTATCGCAATGTGATTAACCAATCAGATCGCGAGAGCAGGTATAACTAAAGTCGCAGACATTAGAATATCAAATAAAATATAGCATGATGTAGATAGTGACGTATTGACATTATGTCTAATTTTATATGAAAAGGAAGCTGACTTCGATCTTCTAAATGTTTGCAACTATAGATGTAACATATAAAATCGAAAAATAATCCAAAAATAAAAAAAAACTTCGTGGTTCAATAATTCATTTATAAAACAATCTTTTGCGTCTTAACAAAAAAATTTTCTCGCAAAGCTTTGGCATAGGCTATTCCTATCTCACTAAATCTAACCTAACCTGTACCCTAATCATGATGCGTTATCATGCATTTTATTTATTTATGCTAACAATGAAATTGCGGCCGCAGGAAAATGAAGTAATTATATTTATATATTTATTTTTATTATTTTTTAGAGAATTGCTATTGTATAATCTGATTGATTATTGATTATAGTCAGATTATGTGAGGTGGCATTAGCAAAAATAGGGATGGCAATAGCAATACCTTTTTATTAGAAAATTTTATTTTCATTCAGATTATAGTTATCTAACAAGAATGCTTTTTTTGTATTATATGATACAAATTTTAAAAATAAATCAATTAGAGTATAATTATAAATATGCAAAGCTTATATTTTTGATATTTCTGCATTTACTGTTTGGTATATTTAAATAGGTTTTATTTATTTGTACTAGTAATATAACTCAAAAAAAGAAACTTAAATTTTGTAAATAAACAAATATAAATTTAGAGTTAGATAATTAATCTTAAAAGTTATAATTATAAACCTTGTTTATTATATATAAAAATTTTATTTTTAATATTTTAATTAGCATATTAATATTAGTTTAAATATTAATTTTAAATATTTTATTTTTTTACTTTGTATATAATCATAATTCATATTAAGCTAATTTGAAAATCAAAATTTGAACTTATTAATTTGTTAATTTTTTAATATATATAACTTATTACAAGATTATGCATATACTAATCAAGACCTGAAAAAAAAACTTTTTCCCATAAATCCTAATTTCATAGTAAAAATAAATTTGAAAAAATAAAAAATAAAAATACAGTAAGATAGTTAATAATTATCCTGGAAGAAAAGACTAAAACTAGCAACATACACAAAAGACC
>CAJVPZ010002155.1:0-12939 GCA_910592135.1 Racocetra fulgida | reverse complement strand
AATATATAAAACTTAACTAATTTAAGCTAATTTAAACCCTAACCTTAACTCTAACCCTAATAATTTATAAAATTATTTAAATTAGTTCAAAATAATTAAATTATATATATTATAATTATATAATACATTAATTATATATGCCTACCTATACTAAAGATCAACTGAAATGGATTAAAAAAAATAAGGGTGTAATGACTTAGTAAAGTGGTCAAGTTGTCACACCCCAAGTAGTAGGACAAAAGTTCGAATCCTACTGGCAATGAAATTTGAATTTTACAGAATATATTATGGCAGACTGTGTATAATCTGATAAATCATTAGATCTGTAAACTTGGTTGTACCAGGAGTTATTAAGAAGCTATAAAACTGTAGTGTGACACATAAGTTACATGAAATCTGAGTAAAACAGCTGTGTAAATCCAAGTATTAGAGTACACAGAAGCCTATTTGGCAAGTTCTAAGTAAAGAGGTAGCACAGATCTTTGACAGTACTATATAAAAGATTATCTAAGAGATCCAGATACTGATTTTAGTGATTTAGATAAGAACTAGTATTTGGCAAGACACTATACCAACCAGGCCACCAAACAAGTAACTGGAGAAAAAAGACCTAACCATAAGGACCAGGAGCAGGTCACAGCCCTTCTGGGCTATCTGAATTAGGAGTTTAGGTTACTGACAGAACTTAGGTATTGGTGATAGTCTATAAAGTGTGTGCTGAGGTTTAGGTAAACTTTGCAAAAGCAGAAGTAGGTAACAATAGTGACTTCGGCTTACAAGTACTTGTCTTCAAATATAATGTAAATTACTAAAGTTTAGATTAGCCAGATTGTAGATAAGGAAAGCTCTAGCTAATAATGTCTCAAGGATAAATATGTTCTAAGGGTATAAGGAAAGCATCTGTGACTTCTTACAATAGATAATTGTGGCAGGAAAGTATTGGTGAACAAGCTGAGTTGCATTTGTATAAATATATGGAGTTCTATAAACAAGCTTTTATCTATAAACTTGAATAAAAACCTTAGTCTCAAAGAAGCTAATTATAAAACTTAAAAAAAATAAATAAATAAATTAAAAAAATACTAATTATTACATTATTTTAAACAAATTAAAATATTACTTACAACAAATCAAACTTACAATTATTATGATAGTTCAAAAAAAAATATATTAAAAGTTGTTATTATCTGCAATAAATTCAAATCTTTATAAAAATATCTAATTATATATTCCTACTTATAGTTTGATAATTACTTTAGTATAATATCTTAATTGACTAATAAATAGTGATTTTGGTTGATCAAAATTTTTTTGGCTAAGCTAATAAAATTTTATCAGCTTAGTTAGCTTAGCTGAAAAACTTTGATTAATTTGGTTAGTAAATTAATAATATTTAAAAAATTTTTCTATTTCGTATAACTTGGCCTTTGAACTTAATTAATTATATTTGAAAATTAGCAAATTTTAATGAATTTTAGTAACCAATAAGCTAAGTAAAGTTGCTTAGATTGTAATTTTGTATAATATTAGCTAGCTTGTACAAATAAAAAGATAACAAACCAGATATAAATCAGACACCTAATTTTAAACTGATTACTAATTGATTACTGCTTAATTACTATCTGATTACTGCCTGATTTATATTAATTGTTATACTGACGATTTGATACAATAATAAACACAAATCAGGCAGTAATCAGTTAGTAATCATTTTAAAATTAGGTGCTTGATTTATATCTGGTTTGTTATCTTTTTACTTGTGTTGCATTATGCTTATATTAACACTTCATAGGTTCAATCCAAAGTCTGATTTTGAATCATCTAATCAAAGTCTGAAAGTTTAGGTTATTCTATACAAAATAAGAAAATTTTTTGAATATTACTAACCTATTATGATTTGGTAAAATAATATATTATTAATAAATTAATGTGAGCTTGACTAGTTCAAACCAAAGTAATGTTAATTGACAAATTTACAGTATTTGTAAACTTTATTATTAATATTAATATTATGATTGTTGCTAAAAAATTGGCTGTTAAGCTATCAAGAACTATAAAATATAAGTAAAGTTTTTTAACAGATATAGTATAATACTAATTAATCAATATAAGAAATGCTAATAGTGCACAATTTGAGAAAGCTATCTTCTTACAAAATCGACCAGTTGATTTTGTAAAAATCAACTGGCTGGGTCGAAAAATCAGCTTGGCCAATTTTTTTGGTCATTGACCAAGATCACTACTAATAAATAGCTGCTCGATACGTAAGTATCGAGGCAGCTTTTGTCTCGAATCATGTGCCATCCGATCGAACATATGACAGACCCGGTTACAATCACATGTTCGATCGATCGGTTGACTGATAGAACGTAAGTATGAGGTAATCAAGTTATTAGTAATACGATCGATTCATTATGAGGTAATTGGATCGTAGTATATTTAGCAAGTAAGTGGGAAAATAATGGGAATTAGCTTTGTCTTTTCTGCGAACCCGACTTTCGTTCTGGTTATATCGATCCCTCCCGCCCTACCCGCGTTAGAGCGACGCATAATTTTTGTGGCCTGCTGGGACGGCAGTCATAAAATAAGAGTAGGTGGTGGGATCCGTTAGGATTGTATGCTGGAAAACGTTAAATGTGGCCTGTTGAGACGACAGTCACAAAATAATGATAATTTATGGCCTGTCGGAACGACAGTCATAATACAAAAGAAAATGAAAAATGAGAAAGAAAGAGCATGTTGCACGATTCTATAAACAACTGCGTAGGTTGCTCGATAGCAGAAGGGAAATACCTATATGTTTCTTCGTAGTAATAGTTTATCCCAAAATGAGAGACAAAACAAAATAAATCTCGAATTTCAAATCTAAAACAAATCTAGAAATTTAGAAATTTAGAATTTAGGATCGATCTAAGGATTCACAAATTGTAACTGAAACCTTTAGTCTTAATATTTAAATTCATGTCTTCAATAGCAAATTTCGATATATTGGCAAGTTAGAGTTTGTAATATTATATAGCAATAGTTAATACTATATTCTATTAAAAATAAACACCTATTATAAATAAGCATCCTATATAAATAAATTTTTAATTATAAATAAGCACCCCATATATGCCATTATAATTACAACTTATTTGATCAGAAACTGTAGTTTTGGCGCAAATTTATTACTGTAGCTTGATTGGAAAAAATCATGTTTAGATAGCAATAATCCTATCATGAATAAGAATAAATTAGTGGTTCTAGTGTTATAAATTCAAAAAATTTTTATTGATGCAGACTGATATATACGCAAATTCAAATCTATATACGCTGCACCTATTGCGTAAATTCAATTTATATTACTAAGTGGGTCCACCAAAATTCAGCAAATCAGCCCGAATTTGAGGTCAGGGATGGGCCAGAGCAAAGTGGCATTAAGCAATAATACGGCCAGCTTTATTTAAACTACCCGCTACTATGATCAATATGGGTGCTTATTTTTGATAGAATTATAGTTGCAGACATTTAAAAGGTCAAAGGTAGCTATCTTTTCACGTCATCCTTTACGTACGTTACATCATATATGTCATAGCAGCTGTCATAGCGTATGTTTTAATGTCTGCAACTCGCACTCAAAAAATCTGTCCAGGTTTTGTCGATCACTGTGACATTGTAAAAATTCTTAAAATTCATTAACGTTAGGGTTGGCACTTAGAATAAAGTTAGAGATTAGGCAGTTATGTAGTACGTAAAATCACTCAAGGAATCCTTTTTGTTATGGCACTTTAAGGTTACACCTGATTCTTGAGATTTGATTTGTGGATCAGGAACCTGCGCACAATGATCGACAAAACCTGGCACTCTAAATACAGAAATAGAAAGCGAAGTCAATTTACGGGATTTTTAATAGAATTTTCTAGAAATTCTGAATTCTGTACAACCTATTATAAATTTTGGTGATAAAATTACTACTGGTAAAATTTAGAATCTCGATATTTCGATTACTTTTCTCTCGTCTCATTTCCTTTCAATTCAGATTAATAACCTGAAAAATGGCTTCTATTGTTGATAAGATAAAAGAAAGTTGGGCATCGCTACTTTGCGTACCGTATTTTCGATCACCGTTGATAAGCTTGGATCAACGCTAATGATGCTTTTTTACTTCCTGACAGTTGAAGCCGAAATGGCTCGTACGCAAAAGAACAAAGCTACATCATACCACTTAGGAACTTTAAAAGCTAAATTGGCAAAATTACGCAAAGAATTAATAGCTCCCTCTAGTGGAAGTGGTGGTGGCGGCGGTGGTATGTTTTCTCACTATTTGGTTTGAGATCTGTTAATTTACAAAGTTCATTACTAACTCACAATTAACATAATTCATTCAGTTGGTTTCGATGTTGCGAAAACTGGTGTTGCTCGTATCGGTTTTGTTGGTACGAGCTTTCTAAAATTATTAATTTTTTCAACTTATGATATAATGGTATCAATGTTTAGTCTAATTTTCATTTTATAGGATTTCCGTCAGTAGGAAAGTCGACGCTAATGTCAAAGTTGACTGGCACTTTTTCGGCCGTTGCTGCGTACGAATTCACTACCTTGACTACTGTACCAGGCGTGCTTCAATATAAAGGTGCTAAAATTCAGATTCTCGACCTACCCGGTATTGTTGAAGGTGCGAAGGATGGTAGAGGTCGTGGTAGACAAGTCATTGCGGTGGCCCGTACTTGTTCTCTCATCTTTCTAGTACTCGATGTTTTGAAACCTCTTACTCATAAAAAAATTATTGAAACTGAATTGGAGGGATTTGGCATCAGGTTAAATAAGAAACCTCCAAATATTTATTTTAAAAAGAAGGATAAAGGAGGCATCAACATGACGAACACTGTTCCATTAACTCATTTAGACTTGGATCAGGTCAAAGCAGTGTTAAGTGAGTACAAAATTCATAATGCTGATGTCAACTTCAAGTGTGATGCTACCGTCGACGATTTGATCGATGTTATTGAAGGACGTATTTACATACCCGCAATATATGTCCTTAACAAGGTATTTCAATTAATGTGTATCGTATTAATAAATTTATTAGAATTTTATTTATTTAATACTTGATTTATTTCTTCAGATCGATCAAATAAGTATAGAAGAATTAGACTTAATTTATAAAATTCCACATGCGGTTCCTATTTCTGCTCATCACGTAACGTTTCTTTCACATCGCATGACTTTTTTTAAATTAATTTTAGCTATACAATCAACAATCTAAAATGTCTCACAATTGATTCTAGGAATGGAACTTTGATGAACTATTGGAAAAGATGTGGGAATATCTTAATCTTCTCAGAATGTGAGTTCGAATAATTTCAAATTTTCAAATTCTGATAAAAAAAAAAAAAGAACCTTCTTTAACTTCATTATATTATACTTTAGCTACACAAAACCAAAGGGTCAACTTCCTGATTATAGTGCACCAGTTGTTTTACGATCAAACCTTTGTACTGTTGAAGATTTTTGTAATAGTATTCATAGAGGAATCGTTAAACAATTCAAATAGTAAGCCATTTCTTACAAATTCGTACATGTCAATTCTACTTCACTTTCATTGTTTAATATTTTTTTTTGTTTTATTTTTAGTGCTTTGGTATGGGGTAGTTCCGCCAAACATCAACCCCAGAAGGTTGGATTGACTCACATACTTGCTGACGAAGATGTTGTTCAGTTAGTTAAACAATGATCTGTAAATGAGTCACTTGTTAATTTAATGTATATTTGGTTTTTTCAAACTTGGATTTAATGTCTTTGAATAATAGACAATGGTTAATGAATTTATAAATTAGAATAAATAATATCATACAGTACTATTTATATTTAATGTATGGGAATTTCTATTTTCACCTAGGTGAAAGTCACCCGACAGCAGGGAACCTGGTATGGTGACCACTGGCATGTTACCCCTGACATGCCATTGCCTTAAAAAAATTGCTATTTTATATTAATTATATAAATATTATCACAATATGCATATCTAATATATATATGTTACGGGTCAAATTGATTTTTAGGTCAAGTTAGATCAATTAAAAAACACCGGCCAGCATCAACATAATTCCGGTCCACCCTACCCCTAAAATTCTGCTAGGAATTAATTTGACCTGGGTCAAGTTTAACTTGACCTAAAAACTAATTTGACCCGTCAATGTGTATATATCAAATCTCTGGTATTCAGCATTATATTAAATTTAATTGATCAAATTTAATTAAATTAAACAATACAAAATATAAATAAATAAATATGGTAAAAATTAATTTTTTATAATTCAGATAAGATTAGATTAAAATTGCACAACTATTCTTGACGATTACTGTACCAAACTTATGTCTAACAAAAACAGAAACTTGTTGAAAAAAAGTAGAAGAGACAACTATTGTTGAAAAAAAGTAGAAGAGACAACTATAAAATAATGGTTTTTAAAGAGGTTAAGACTTTTGCATTTTATTCAGACTTTTTTGTATATTTGGTATGCAAGTTAAAAGTATTTTTGTACAAGATAACTAGTAACAAGGTGGTGTTTTTGTATAAAAAATTTTAATAAAAGCATTGTTTCTGTTGATAAAGTTAGATAATAGTTGGTTTAAAGGAAAACAACAAATGAGTTTTCAACATACTTTTTACTGAAGTTTAAGGATATCTGCAAACCAAAACCTTTAACCAAATTTTACTCTTTGCACTTTACAAAATTTTTACCAAAAAGTAAAAAAAATAGCATATCTTAACAAAAAATTTATATAGTAACAACTGTTAAAAAAGGAAAAACACATACATGTATATGTGTTCATTTTGAGATAAATAGTATTAGATAATGTGATAATGTTTAAAACACTGCAGAAGACCTGCCGACCTAGTTGGAATAGCAACCAAAAGTTTTGACTTTGAAGCTCTATTTCAAGACCAGATGGTTTTTAATATTTTATATCTTAGATATAGACATAAATAACTAATATAAAGTTTAATCTAGTTTATTTATAATATTATATAATTTTTACAATCCAGCATGGGTTTAATAATGCTATTTTTGTTTTTTATTTTTCTTTTGCCCTTTGTATTTATGTCTGTGCATTGTTTTATAAAAAGTAAGCTAATTTTAATATGTGTGTGTAGTACCAGTTCATAATTAAAGGATAACCTCTAGTAAGTTAGGGGTCTGAAAAGAGATTTGAAGTTTATTGAGGCTGGTTATATTTGGTAAAAGTGTGGATAAGCTGCTTTATGAGTAGATTAGTATAGCTATTATTAAGAAATGTAAATTTCTTAGTTTAGTTTAATTCTAAATAAAAGTGACAGGATAGCCGTATTATAAAAAAAAATAATCCAGATAAGATCAGCAGAATTACTATATCGAGATAATAAATTTTGGGGATAAATACAATATAAATTTTTATTATATACTGAAATCTAAGCAGAATGTAGTAATAAGTAATTTTTTTATTAAGTTAATAATTAAAATCAATTAATTAAAAGTTGTAAAGCTCAATATTTTTTCATATAATTTATATTAACTCTCTTTGCTAATCTTTTGTACACAAAAATACAGAAACAAAACAACAATAAAAAATGACAGAAACACAAATAGCTATAAAAAACAAAACTTGCAACTCTAAGTAAAAAGCAAGAAGACTAAAAATAATACTCAGTCTTTTAAGAGACTTAAGTAAATAAAGCAGAAGCGGCAAAGATATAGTAGAAAAACTTGAAAAATTGTTGATAATTTTGCCTTTTGCAAGTCATTTGGGGGATTGGTCTTAACCTTGTAATGCAGATCAGTTACTATCATACAAGATATACAACACGTAATGAAGAATAAACAAAGAAAACACATTAAAAAATATGTGACAGACGAAAACAAAGGAGATATACAAACACAACAACAAATTAGTTACGTAAAGCAAAAAACAATCAAAAATGCTAAAACAAAACCTATAATAGCAGAACAAGTGAAGGAACGAATAGCAGCAATTCATATAGAATTGAGACAATATAGAGCAAAAAGAATTAAATATACAGAACTTGTACTCAAGGAAAGAAATAATACAGCATATCAAGAGGTGATACAGTTAGAAATCGACCCAACAGAACACATCCTACAAGATGAAGTAACCAGTATTATAAGAAATCTGTATGCAGCAGAAAGAAAAAGACTGTTTATATATAATAAAGAAAGATTGGCTGCCAAGTATGCAAAAGCTAGAATAGAAACAGGATGGATGAAAAGACTAGACAAGCAGAGAAAGTGTCGACAAAGACAGCATAATAAAATAACATTAGGATTATTATCACAGTACTTTAAAGAATCTGTAAAATTAATAGAAATAAAATAACATGAAGAAAAAAGAAAAAATAAAATTAGAAAGGAAATAAAAAAGATGCAAGTTCAACAGAAAGCAAAGCTGCTAGAACAAAAATATAAAGAAGCTAAAGAAAAAGAAGATATATTGAAGAAAAGAATCATAGGAAGAGATATTGAAGGTCTTATAGAGAAGGAAACTTTAAACAAACTAATTGAAGAATCAAGACCAAAAATTTTAGCATTTACCTTAATAGAATAGGAAAACTTCATCAAGATACAAATCAAAAACCCACAAAGGAAAATACTAAGGTAAATAGCAGAGTTTACTAGTCGAATATAAAAATTTGACCACTGAATGAAATGGCCAAATCAACCTAAATTCGATCATTGAATATTTGGCTAATATTATACTGAATAATAGAGTAAATCGGTAGCTAATAGACAGTCGAATGCTAATAAAAAATCGGCAACCAAATTCAGGTTGAAAATTTTAATCAACAACCAATTGATATAATAAAATCAACCTGTAATCGATGACCAAATACTTATAAAATTCGGAATAAAATTGGTATAAATTTGATGGCCGAATTTAGGTTAATTTGGCCATTTCATTCAGTAGTCGATTAATTACAATAAATCAACTTATAATCAACTACCAAATACTTATAAAATTTGAAATAAAATTGGTATAAATTCAATGGCCGAATTTAGTACTCCGCAAAATCAAATTAAATTTTGAATTTGAACCAAATATTTAAAATTATTTGACCAAATAAAATTAATAATTTGATCAAATATTTAATTCAAATTCAAAATTTGATTTGATTTTGTGAAGTACTAGCTAAATTTAGGTTGATTCGGCCATTTCATTTGGTAGTCGATTAATTACAATAAATTGACTTATAATCAACTACCGAAAACTAATAATTAACAACTGCTTACTAATAATATTTGGTATAAATTCGATAGCTGAATTCAAGTTGAATTGGCTACTTCAATTGATTGTCAATTAATAATCGATAATCAATTACTAATAACATTCATACAAATCAAATTCTGAATAATTTTAACATATTATAAATTTATTAAAACAAATTAGATACAAATTTAAGAAAAAAGAAAAAAAAACAAAAGAAAAAAAAAGAAAAAGAAGCGAATAAAATTTAAAAAAAAAATAAAAAAAGAAAGAAAAAAAAAAATTAAACACTTCATTTTCTTGAAGGTTCTTCTATGATATCAAAAGCTGGTTTTTTACTATGACTTCTGACACTTCTCTCTTTGTTATCCCTTCATTCACCATTATCATCAGAACCCTCATCTTTATCTAACTTATCCTCTTTATCCTCTTCATTCTCTTCTTTTTCATCCTCCTTATTCTCCTCATCATCATATTCATCCCTTACTGCCCAATCAGGCAGATTATTAGATCGAGGAGCCATCAACATATATGAGCTTTGGTAGAGACATTTGGAATTAAATTACATGGCTGTATCGAGGACACTATACAACAAATCGGTTAACTATTAAAATAAAAAGAAAAAATCAATATGCAAATAAATTAATTAAATTAGTATTTCTGTTATCACTATTCGACTGATGTTTGGTATGTCGAATGATATACTATGTATATCATTTGATATACTAAATATCAATCAAATGGTGATCGAATTTTTGCTAGTGTAACAGAAAAAAAAAAGTTATATCTTTTTTAACCTCCAAGCCAAATCATAGACGTTAACATATAGATGACTTCTTTCATCTATTTCTTTATCAGGATCTGACATCTCAGGTGAATAGATGTTATTATTGACTAAAACTTTGGTTAATTCATCCATGTCATAGCCAGAAAGTCAAGTATCCTTCTTTGAATGAAGATACTTGAATGCTAAAGCTCGCTGAGACATTTTCTGTAAAATTAAATTAAATTATTAAAAACTAAAATTTAGTAAATTATGACTTAAAATCGACCTAAATTCAGCTAGGTCAATTTTTTATAACTTAAAATTGACCTAACTGAATTTAGGTCGATTTTAAGTCATAATTTATATAATATATATATAACTTATACATCACCTCTTCAGTAAATTTTGTGGATCTGTTCATCAAAATGTATGCTTCGAGTTAGATCCTAATATATACTCCGGGTATTACGAGACAATTTGAGATACTGTCTCAATATGTTGGCCAACTCAGTCTGATTAGTGCCGTATTTCTCACCTAAAAGCTTGCTAGCATAGGAATCGTATTTTGGCTTAGTTGATCTTTTTGTTCATTTCACTTTAACTCGTAATTAAGTCCAAAATCTTCACCTCTTTCATTGAGGATAAGAAAGAGTTCACTCTATTAATAATAAATAAATTTTGATTTAAAAAACATAAATATAAATATATATCAAGTATAATTAGTATATGTTGAATATAATTAATTACAGCATTAATATTATTAGTTTTAAATTTTAAAAAAAAATATAAAGAAATATATATATACTCAAAGAGCTTTTCTTCTAGCCCTATTATTTTTGAAACTGAGCTGGCTTGCTACTTCTTCATCACTTGGAGAAGCAGGCCTTATTTGTGTAGGCCTTCTTTATACAGCTGAGGCTAACGAGCCTTTAGCTGCACTTTTCTACAGCCATTCGCCCTAACCTAAAGTCTGGCGGCTTAATATTTGTAAAGCCTCAATGTTTTCAGCAAGGGCAAAATAGAAACTTTAAAGAAGTTAGACCATATCTTTTAGGTCTATAATTTTTCGGTCCTGGTCTTTCTGGATACTACATAGGTCATTGATCTCACTCCACAGTAATTGATTTTCTAATATTAAAAAAATAATAATAATATATAGTAATAATAATAATAGTAATAATAATATTAGTTATACTACAAAATCCTGACACTCAAAATCCTGATACTTAAAATCCTGACAACAAAATCCCAAAACACAAAATTTCGACAAATTAAAATCTCAACAGCATTAAAATCTTGACATTTAAAATCCCAACATTTAAAATCCTGATACTTTCAAAATCTTAACAGAATTAAAATCTCATACTAAAATTTTATTTTGTTAAGTTTTTGAAAGTGTCGGGATTTTAAATATCGAGATTTTAAATGTTGAGATTTTAATGCTGTCAGAATTTTAATTTGTTGGGAATTTGTGTTTTGGGATTTTGTTGTTAGGATTTTAAGTGTTGGGATTTTGAGTGTTAGGATTCTGTAGTATAACTAATAATAATAGTAATAATAATAATAATAATAATAAAATATTAGTTATAAATCAGCATGAATTTGACCACTATTTAAGAAAAATAGATATTTATATATAATAAAAATAAAAATAAAATAAATTAGTAACAAATCAGCATAAATTCAGCCACCATTTTTTTTTTAAAAAAAAAAAAATAAATCAGCATATTTTAGTCGTTATTCAAATAAGAAAGAAAAAAAATAATTATAATATCAATATATATTCGACCACCATTTAAGTAAAAAAGGAAAGAAAAAAATTAGTAAATAAACCAAAAAATCAGTTATGAATTAGCATATTCAAACAGTTAAAAAAATTTATCATTCTCTAGTTTTCAATTGTTTTTTGCTAAATCAAAATCAACAAGAGTTTCTAATCATTCACTACTTCTACTTTGGCTTCTGCTTCTTATAGTTCTTAGTAGTGAACGAGGCGAACAAGACGAATGAGAAGAGGTAGTTCTTTGTGGAGAAATAACTACTGTAGACTGAATCAGAGTAGTGGATGGTTGGGTCAAAGGGGTTGTCAAAGTAATGGATGGTTGGGTTGAAGAGGTGGTCAAAGTATTTGATTGTCTGGTCAAAGTAGTGGTATGTCTAGTTGAAGAGGTGGTCGAAGTTTGTCTAATCAAAGTGGTGATTTGTCTAGTTGAAGGGGTGGTCGAAGTGGTGGATTGTCTGGTCAAAGTAGTGGATTGTCTGGTCGAAGAGGTGGTTGAAGTGGTAAATTGTTGGGTCAAGTGGTGGATAGTTGGGTTGAAGGAGTGATAAATAGTTGGGTCAAAAAAGCGATAGATGGTAAAGTAATAGATGGTTGGGTTAAAGGTATAATAGATGGTTGGGTCAAAGAAGTTGTGAAAGGAGTTGTAGATAGTTGGGTTGAAGAAGTTGTAAATGGTTGAGTCAAAGGAGTAGCAGAAGCTGCCAATTGAGAAGGTTGGGTTATTCATCAGGTCTTTTTTGTTCTAGCTATGGTTAAAAATATTTTTTTTTAAAAAACAAACTAGTGAAGTTTGGAGAAAGAAAACTTGAAAGAGAAAAAGTTGAAAAAAAAAGTGTTCAATTTGGTGTTATATTTATAAAAATTTTTTAAATTCTGATTGCATTGAAAAAAAAAATTCAATATTGTAAGGGAGTCATTTAACAATTACGAGTTCTAAAGTAATTGTACAAAGTTTATACTATAATTACTTTAGAACTTGTAATTGTCAAATAACTAAAAAAAAAAATCGACTTATAGTATATAGTTAAGGATAAATATATATGCTGCACCCGGCAATGTGCTAATTCATTGCATGCATATAAATTATAATTTGTAAATCTGTGTCAAAACAATTTTGTATAAAAAATTAATTAGATTGAGATTAGGG
>CAJVPZ010002154.1:0-12940 GCA_910592135.1 Racocetra fulgida | reverse complement strand
AAAAGTCATTCGAAGTATCTATTTAGAAAAGTTTAAAAGGAAATGATGACAAGTAATTTATTAATTATATATCTCAAGAAAATTTTTCAACAAAAAAATGACAAGTCCAAAATAATCAGTCAACTGCATTGTCAAATCCTATAATTACTTTATTAAAAGAACAATTCTATTTTTAATTAATTAAAAATACAGTATTCTAGAAGTTTCGCGCCACATGCTACACATCAGTTTCTATTGCTATCACATACTTTTTATACATACCACTTTGTCAGCTTCGATGATGCGTGTGAATACAATCAAACCTCTCTAAATGCACACCATTGGAACCTGAAGTAAGTATGCATTTAGGAATATATAAATTTATGAAAAGTTCAACCAGCAAATCAAAAGATATACATGCAATTAACTCAAACATCTCTTAAATCCTGCCCTTAGAAGTCAAATGTCGCATGCATGCATACTGTATCAGTCAAAGTTCCCCTCCCTGGTGTGTTACCATCCGGCATAGCACAGTGCTTTTTATCGAGTAAATAGTGTCAGAATACGTAGAAAGGAAGGATATTTATAAGAAAAATAAGTATCGATTTTTGGTCTGTAAAAATCATGTATATAAGTAGTGAAAATTACCTCGAATAAAGAACAACCCTCAGAGTTCCAAAAAACCTTCAAAATAAGAGTAGAAGTACCCTTTTGATAAAATTCGCTGGTCATTATAGTATTTTCTGGTATCGTCATATTTCTGTATTTAGTAAAAAGAAAGACAGCATTAGTACATAATACAACTTCTTATATATTAGAATTGATTCTGATTAAGTTTGTGATCAACGTCATTGTACCTGATTTGTGAACCCGTGATACCGTAACCTTGTACTACATTTCAGATTGGACAATTTTGATCACAATACCCAGCCACAGTAATTGTTAGTATTAGTATAGTAAGAAAAGCGACTAAATCACCAAGCGAAAACAAGAAGACACTTACTTGAACCAGACACTATTGCTATAACCCAAAATAACTCTAATTACTCAGACCAAGTTTTTCCACGCCTCGATCGAAGCCTTATCATTGTTAGGGTTTGGTTATTATAGTTATATAGTTTGAATAGTTGGTATTAACGTGAATAGTGAGTTGTCCTATTTAGGCCCAGAAACTTTTCTGAAGCAACTCAAACTTTCTCAATATACATCTATATATGAGCCTTAGAAGTGCAGAGAGTAGAGGTATGTGTCTAATACCAGGTCCCGAGCTTTGACCAAACTTAAGAGAGGGTGTATACTTATATATTTAGAGATTGTAGTCAAATTATTTAAATAATGTCTGCTTCCAGATCATGAGCTTTAATATAATACCCTTTCTATTGTCATCCCTCTTAGTATTATATATGTTTTACTTCACAAAATAAGAATATTTAAGTGTGTATACAGATTCTGAATTATGATTGAATAGTGGTTAGAAATAGGGATATTAATCGGTCCCGAGCAAGATTTGTAAAAAATTGCCTTTTTAACCGGTATTCGTCCAATAGGCAAAGTAATTTTTCTATAATATTTTCAAATATATAGAAGTTTATCAGTTTTTGCATTAGTTTTTAAGTAATTTAAACGGGACCAATTAGGGACTGATTAGCTGAATTTTTCCACACTGTTTGGTCCCTAATTGGTTCCATCTAAATTACTCAAAAATTAATGCCAAAACTGACAAACTTCTATTAGAAAATTTTACAAGAAAATTACTTTTCTATAACTTTACTATTAGACGAATTCCATTAAAATTGCCGATTTTTTACAAATCTTGATCAAAGTTGGCTGACAATTGCTGCTGGACCGATTAGCATCCCTAGTTAGAAATATAAAATACAATAAAATTATATTAATACTATGAATATGCATATAAATATATGTGCGTATATGAATATTTAAAAATAATACGTATACGTATAAAATGTGTAATCCTGTATTGTTGATAAATAAATTACTGGTAAAGTCTAGCTGTCTTTATTTAACAAATATTTTCATTAGTTCTAGCATTGTCTATAAAAAAAATACAGCTGATATAATACCTTCAATTGCATATATAGTATTTTGTATATATTGCATGATTCTTATTGTTGTATTTTGTATACAATATATATTTTATTTACAAATAACGTTAGCTATATTTTTTTTATGGGCAATGCTAGGTTTGCTTATTATATTTCTAGTTTAAGCATAATTATGTCATGTACCATATATCTCCCAAAATAAGCTGGGTAAAAGCTGGTTTCGTCATTCACGAAAAATTTTACTAAGTAAATCGACTTACCTTATTAAATGAAAGTTGTTTAGGAGAGCAGAATGCATATATTCTGAAAATTACAAGTAAATCAGAGAACATTTTATTAGTTGAATTTTGATTTTTGCGCTCAACGAATATAAATTTTAAAGAAAATTTTAAATTTTCGGTGAACATAATATGCAAAAGTCAATTAATAAAATGTTCTTTGATTTACTTGTAATTTTCAGGATATATGCATTTCAATCTCCTGAATAACTTTCACTTAATAAGGTAGGTCGATTTACTTAGTAAAATTTTGACTTTACTATGTAGCAACGATTATCGTTTATGAAAGACATTTTTTACTTTTCTTGTCTAAAAAAGAAAAGTAGCTTATTTTCGGAGATATACAGTAACTACTCTAATTATACATATACAAATATTGTAAAGCCATGGTTTTTAGCTATGGCTTAAGCTGTGACTCAAGCCATGGTTTCAAGCTATGGCTCTATGATATTTTAATTATATAATATTAATTTTTAAGTTGGCTAGCTTGGTTTTAAATAGCTTGGCTTCAAAACCATGGCTGAGCCGGCCTTAAACAAGCCATTAACATCCCTATTTAGCAAACAGCAAGAAAGCACAAAGGATGATTGACTACACTCAGGCCCAGCAACAAATACTAGTAATAGAGTGCACAAGCATATCAAATATTGGGAGAAAAAAATTCATGCCTCAAACCTTATTATAAGCTAGCTCAAGAACAGGATCCTGCTATTTTCAAAAGGGCTAATAGAACTATCAATACAATCAGATCCATTTTAGTACTCACTTACAAAAGAACAGCAACTATGGTTGGATCTAGAAATAGAGAAACTTTTGAAAATAAAGTCAGTTACATTAGTGGCACAGTCAAAACAAAGACCCGAACATTTGCTAGAAGTAAGCCCTATATTCTTGACCCCCAAGCCGGGCCCTAAGAAGTAGCACCGAGTAATCGACCTCAGATGCTTAAATGCAATGTTACCAGAAAAAACATTCAAGTTCGAAGAATTTGAGACCTTCTTACGTATAGTAGGACAAAACTGGTGGGTAATTGTTTTGGACTTAAAAGAGAGATACTATCATGTGATGATGAACGAAAGTGTACAAAGACTGCTGTGTTTTCAAATCAGAGACAAGTGGTATCACTACCGGGTCTTGCACTTTGGGCTAAGCCAAGCCATATGGGTATTCTCAAAGATAATGAAATCACTGATAGGACATTGGAGATCAAGTAAAATTACTTGCGACAATCACATAAATGATATCTGGGTGGTTCACCCCTGCCACGATACATTAGTACAAATAAGAGATTCAATTATACTCACAGATCTAAGAAATTATGGGTTCATACTAGCGGAAAAAGGCCATCTCAACTTAACACAACAACTGAAATTCTATGGAATGATTCTGAATACGGTAACAGGAATTGTATCAGCACCAGACTCCAAGATAAACTTAATGTTACAGGCATTAGGAAGCCTGCTATCAAAAAAAGTAGTAATGGTTTGTCACTTGGCCTCGGCAACAGGAATCTTATAAGCCTAACCAAGCGTTTGTATATACAAAAGTCTATTGTTTAGAACTTTATACTATCATCGATGCAGAAAACAAGAACTCCTGAGAATGGAACAATCTGATGCACCTAACGCAACAAGCACTTACCAATATATGCTGAGTATTAAAAACCTAAAAAAGAAAAATAGATGATTAGGTTGAAAACTACTCCTAATAATTCTGATATACGTAAATGCATCTACAATTGGGTGGTTAGCAACTCTGGGGCAGGAACAGGCCTTTGGAAAATGGGTAAACAGACACAGATGCACAGATATTGCACTACTAGAGTCAATGGCAGTTTTGTTGGATTTCAAGGCCTTCACTTTGATTATAACACACTGTTGGGTGACTATTTTTATAGACAACTAAGTTGCCCAAAGGACTGTAGAAGCCGGAGGCAAAAGGCCCTGGCAGAAGGAAATCATGTGGGAGGTATGGAACCTCTGCGACCAACACGATATACAGATTCACGAATTTCAGTAGATCCTATCCGAAATGAACCCTGCAGACAAATTAACAAGAATAATCGACAAATCAAACTGGTCACTCTCCTCAGACCTATTCCAGGAAATAAACAACATATAGGGCCCTTTATAATAGATCATATGGTATATTATCATACAAGAAAGGTACCTTGATTCAATAGCCGCTTTTACTGCTCAGAAGCAGAGGTGACAGATTGCTTCATCCAAGATTAGAAAAGCGAAAACAACTATGTGTGCTCCTCCCTAGGTCTGATCTACAAAACATTTGAGCATGAAATAGAGTCTTAGACACAAATAACCCTAATAATCCCAGTATAGACTTCTGCACCCTGGTGGCCGGTTCTGCTTCGACAAATTGCAGAATTTATGGATCTACCCCAGGCCACTACAAGCTTCAAACAGAGCCCAGGGTCAAATATGATCTCAGAACCATGGAAAAACCCACATTGGACATTTCAAGCAGTGAGGATCTATTTTTGAATACACTACTAACAAAAGCACATGAACACCTACTACCAAGCTTAGCTTATGAAAGGCATCTTCGAGTTCTATAGAACGAATTTGCTACCTTTTGCAGGTTCCACAACTTATTTCCTTGACCAGTACATCCTAAATCTATTATGTTATTTTTAGTATAGAAGGATATTTTGGATCGGTCAATAAAACCACAGATGAATTTAATTGCAATAAGCCATTTTTATAAGAAAATGGTATTCTCTGACCCTACTATGAACTTTAACGTTCAGGCACTAACAAAAAACCTGATGAAGCTTGCGGCAGTGGATCATGAAGCAGCCTGGCCTCACAACCCCTTACCTGTGAAGGCATTAAAGACTTATGTAGACAACCCCCACCTACGCATCAAATGTAATCTGGAAATGTGATTGTGCGATGATAGCACTTGGTCTCTATACTATGCGCCGCCCGGCAGAACTTTGTAACTTGCGAATAAAGGACCTGAGAATGGAAAATGGAATCTGCTGGGTTAGAATAAATAAGTTAAAAACTGACCAGCTTGCAAAAGGAAAATTTATCCCAATTAAACCCACAAACTCCCCATACTGCCCAGTGAGGCTGGTGTATAAGTATTTAGAGCTAAGGAAGTCAGGAAAAGATAAAGACCCGCTATTTCTAAGTATATCCGGTAAGCGCATGACAACAGGGGCAGTGAATGCAGCAGTGAAAAGGGTGGTGCAACATGCGAAGTTGAAGGGCAAGTATTCAGGCCACAGTATACGCATAGGAGGTGCAACAGGAGCAATAAAGGCCGGGCTAATGCTTCCTCAAATCATGAGTATTGGAGGGTGGTTATCACAGTTGGTAGCATTATACCTTAGATCAGTCTCAACTATACTACAAAACACCTCAACAAGAATGGGATTTTAGAATAGCACCCACACTGTCAGCTATAACCCAAACGATCCTCTGTTATTTCCCATCATGTATATCCATAAAATCTAATAAAGAAATCTGAGAGAGAATAATAGCCCAATGCATTGACGATAGTCACGCTAGGGCTATTATCGCGAGGATCACCCAGATTTGGGCCTTGTGTAATGTGAATTAGTAATACTTGCATGTGGACGTAATTTAGAAATTGCTAGTGCTTTTTTTACTTCGCTTGTCTAGTTCACCTCCTCTTTTCACTGCTCCCACCCAACCCCCTACACCCCGCACGGCCCTGTTGTTATTAGGTAACAAGTTGAATGCGCCACACTATAGCGTGGGCTCGAATTTGATACCCAAATAAGGTAGAATGCGCCACACCATAGCATGGGACTGTACCTTCGATTCTCTAAAATGCTTCGTCACATGACTAAGCACGGATACCCACCAGATGATGGTACTTATTATTTAGGACAAAAATAAAACAGCAGTGAAGAAAAAGGTAGTGAATTAGCAAAGTGGGGTACCACTCCCATCATGTATCTCCATAAAATCAAATAAAGAAATCCGAGCGAGAATAATAATATTATACTCACTATAGATTTGATCTACATAGTATATCGCATACCCTATTGTAAAATTCAATTTTGTGGATAAAAAATTATTGTTATTTTACCAATAATAATTTTACGCACATAACTGTTTTATAAAAATCCCTCTATAAAAAAATCAATCTTTAAGCCACTAAAAACTCTAAGCATTTTTTTAAAAACTGATTAGCAACCTTGTAAAATTTGATGTAATATATATAAAGTTATTAGTAATTTTTTAAAAAAATATATATAAAAAGTCTCAATAATCTAAAAAAATATCTAAATCTGAAATATTTATTTTCTATTTACTAATAATTTTGCATTTTATAATGTCAGAAATGAATTCCTTATAACAGTACACGCACAAACGTAACTTTATAGTTATGTGCTGGAAATCTATATATATAATCTATCTACCTACAATCACGAGAAATAAATGTTTTAATTTTCTTATGATTGAATAAATTAATGATGCATTTCGATATACTGCGCTTTTAAATGCAGTATTTTTTTAAATCACTAAAAATTTTTATAGAAAAATTTTCAAAAATAATTTTCTGTCAGTTTTTTTGAAAAAATACTTCTTCTATAAGAGTTACAGTGGCATAAAGATTAATTCTTTTTATAGAAGATTTATTCAAAAATTTTCTATAAAAACTTTTTTAGTATTTAAAAAAAAATACTACTTTATTTAGAGCGTAGTATACTGTAATGCATTATTAATTTATTCAATCATACGAAAATTAAAAAAAAACTTACACGTGCTATTATTTGATTGTTTATAAAAATTTTAATTACTATTGCTATTACAGCCTTTCTAGAACAAATAAGTATGCACATAATAATATCTGCACTTCCGTCCTAATTTGCGTTTCTGTATTATACACGCACGTACGTACGACATACTTCTGCATTAATTAGCATTAGTATTACAAACACCTAATCATTTTTTTTGTATAAATTAAAAATAAAGCTAGACTATTTTTGTAAAAGATTATCGTATGTATGCTATAAATAACAACGAAAAAACTTATTTGATACTACGTATATGTCGTTGAACATGAGTCTAACAGCCGCTGAACTCCGTGAACTTGGGCGAAAATATCGAAATGGCACTGGAGTCGAGAAAGACGAGCATAAAGCTTTTGAATACTATAAAAAATCGGCAGAGATGGGATATGCAACTGCAACTTTCGATGTTGGATATTGTTATTCTAATGGAATTGGAGTTGAAAAGGACAAACATAAGGCATTCATTTATTATCAAAAATCTGCGGAGATGGGATATGCTGCTGGAACATATAATGTTGGATATTGTTATTCTAATGGAATCGGAGTTGAAAAGGATGAACATAAGGGATTCATTTATTATCAAAAATCTGCAGAGATGGGGATCGTTCAAGGAACATATAATGTTGGATATTGTTATTCGAATGGAATTGGAGTTGAAAAGGATGAACATAAAGCATTCATTTATTATCAAAAATCTGCAGAGATGGGTCACGCTAAAGGAACACATAATGTTGGAATTTATTATGAAGATGGAATTGGAGTTGAAAAAGATGAACGTAAGGCATTCATTTATTATCAAAAATCTGCTGAAATGGGATATGCTAATGGAATGTATTATACGGGACATTGTTATCGGAATGGAATTGGAGTTGAAAAGGATGAACGTAAGGCATTCATTTATTATCAAAAATCTGCAGAGATGGGTGACGCTAGTGGAACATATAATGTTGGATGTTGTTATGCTGAAGGAATTGGAGTTGAAAAGGATAAACATAAGGCATTCATTTATTATCAAAAATCTGCAGAGATGGGGCACGATAAGGGAACATATAATGTTGGAAATTGTTATCTTAATGGAATTGGAGTTCAAAAGGATGAACATAAGGCATTCATTTATTATCAAAAATCTGCAGAGATGGGAGACGCTGTTGGAACTTTTAATGTTGGAAATTGTTATGGTAATGGAATTGGAGTTGAAAAGGATGAACATAAGGCATTTATTTATTTTCAAAAATCTGCTGAAATGGGACATACTAATGGAATAAATCGTGTTGGATATTGTTATCGGAATGGAATTGGAGTAGCAAGAGACTTACAAAAAGCTAATGAATGGTACCAGATGTAAGTTATTTTTATACTGTCATAATAAAATTATATATTTCTTTCTAATAAATGTAATTAAAATAAATTGCAGAGAACGGAAACAAATATCAAGTATCTAGTTTTTATTGATTACATTTATTTGTCAAATGAGTCGAATATAACGATAATAACTTAATTTTCGTTAGCAATAAACAGGCAAATATATGATAATTTAGATATTGATTATAATTTGAAAAAAGTCTTGAGTGAAAGTAAAGATCCATTATTTTGGGTTCCTTATAATGAATTTGAAGATATTGAGATTATAGGGAAAGGCGGATTTGCGACAGTATATTATGCTATGTGGCATGATAAGTACCGAAACCTTCACCGGAATGTTGCACTTAAACTGCTCCATAATTCAAAAGATTATAATGATGAATTTATGAAAGAGGTAATTTTATTTACGTGCTAATATGTTTAAAATTTTAATGATTTATATTTGACTAATTATTAATGCAAAAGTTAAAAGCATATTGTGATATTGGCAGTAAAAATCCATCATTTTTAAGGTGTTTTGGAATATCAAAAGATGATTCTTCTGGTGATTATATTCTCATTCTAGAATATGCACCTAAGGGATCTTTGCGTTGTAATCTTCACTCTGTGGCACAAATGGAATGGAGAAATAAATTAACTTTATTGCATTGTATTGCTTCTGATCTTCAACTAATTCATTCTCAAGAACTTATTCATCGAGATTTGCATAGCGGTAATATTTTACAATTTGACTTACATAATGCATATATTGCAGACTTAGGACTTGCGATGTCAACGTGCATAGCATTAAAGTCAGAACGCCGTGGAGTTTACGGAATTTTACCATATATAGCACCGGAAGCTTTAGACAGAGGACAATATACAACAGCATCAGATGTTTATTCGCTTGGAATAATTATGTGGGAAATTTTGTATGGTAAATCTGCATCTTATAATAAAGAATTTGAAATACAACTTCAAATAGAAATATGCCATAATGATTTACGACCGGTAGTTATTGAGAACACACCACAATGTTACGTAAGCCTAATGAAGAAATGTTGGGAAAGAGATCCAATAAACCGCCCAACAGCAATAGAAATTTGTAAAATCCTTGAAGAATGGCAGAATGATGAAAATATTTTATTAGAATTAAATAAATCAGATGAAATATTAAATATTTATAGCACACATATACAATCATATCCTGATTATACTTATAAAAGTGAATTTATTAAAAGCACAAATCTACAAACTCACCCTGATAACATTTATACCAGTAAATTTATTAATCATACTACATCACTTTGCCTAGGTAATTATATTACTTTTTAATAAATAGCAACTATTTATTTGTTTTATTTTTCAATGTTAATCATAATTATTTAACAGATAGCGGATTGAAAGAGTTGAGTATTACAGAATGATATAAATTCTTTTTTAAACAAAAGTTTTCATACAAAAAAGAGATGTTTAGATCTTTAACGGTTTTAGAATTTTAAAGACAAACCTTTATTTTTTCATTGTTCCAAATATAAAGTATTTTTTATTGATAGAAATTTGCTTAGGATAATAGCATATCGTTCAATTTTTGGTGTGATTGATCATTAGGATGATTTAATAAATTCATTAATCGATATATCTAGTTGTTACAAAAAAGTTGGTGATTATAAAATATTATTACTATTCTACGGAATTAATGATTGTCTCATTTCCAAATGAAAACGCAATAAATGCCTGTTTTGTTAGTTTTGGAATTTTTTGAAAAGGTACTTTCAAATTACTGTGGTCAAGAAATCTAAAAATTCAAGCGCTTTTTGTGAATAAATTCAATCAACTTGTCTAAAATTAGAAATCTTATAACTCATTGTTATATTTCAATTTTATAGCATTGTTTCTAGCAGTTTATTGCAGTATAATTAACAAATTGATGGATCGAATAATGCCAAATTCACATTAGCCCAAAAGAAAAATGAGAATTTTGATATCATATTACAAAAACTACTAATTATAGTATGCTATTAGAGATAATACTACAGAATCGAAATATAATGGAAATCTTGCAGATTTTTTTCTCTCTTATCCTAATCTAACTAAATCCTGTTCACAAAAAAATCTGAAAACTGATATTTTTATAAATAAATCTAACAGAAATAAAAGTGCAAATAAGAATAATAAATATTAAAAGAGAAGATAAAGCATAATAGGAAATGGTTTTGACTTCATATTGATTAAGCATTGTTACAATCAGACCTCTCTAAGTGCACTCTCTATAAGTGCGCCTTCTCTCTGAATGCACGCGCAAATTCTGGTCCAAATATATACTTGACCTTTATAAATGCACATTTTCTTATTATTCTCTAAATGCACGTTAAAGTGTGATTCCATGGGCGTGCACTTAGAGAAATCTGGCTATATATTATTTTTTTTTAAAATAGAAATTTTTATTCAAATTAAACATATTGAAATTTTATAATCAAAGCTTTTTAGACTATTCATTAGAAGCTTAACTTTAATATAAACATTTGGAATCAAGTGGAATCAAGTGTTTTGCCAACTTTATTAGAAGCGATCTAATACACACTGGCTGAAATTAAGCATATCAAAAAATTTTATAACAATTTTATAATATATTTCATAACAGCTAATGTATATTGAAAAATAATAGAACTAATAGTTACAGAATATACCAAAAATAAGCAACAATTGGAATATAAAATTCTATAATCTTTTATGTACTAAATGACAACCGTAATTGGCCGTTTTGATCGGATACTTATGAAAACCATATGCATGCAAAGAAAAACTTTATCCTATATTAATATATACGATCTATTCTCTCAAAACCGGTGTGCATAGTGAATCGACTTGGTATCAGATAATATTAATAACAGCAACCTGATCAGTCTGGTACATACGTAAGTACGAATGCCGTAGAAAGTGTGTATTCGGAATTTCTACCTGAATTTGGTATGCGGCATTGCCTAAGGCTAACATTTGTGCCGCAATTAACGTTAATAGGGGATTTCAAATTTGGAC
Organism: Racocetra fulgida; assembly: GCA_910592135.1. Lineage (NCBI taxonomy): Eukaryota > Fungi > Glomeromycota > Glomeromycetes > Diversisporales > Gigasporaceae > Racocetra > Racocetra fulgida. The sequence continues at coordinate 1,448 of CAJVPZ010002154.1, read as the reverse complement.
AGAAATAGATAAAGTATTCATTTTCTAATAAGTGACATATAGGTTTATTTCATTTTCCAATAAATTTGTAATAATAGGGTAACCGTTGATGGGAGAGCTTAGTAAGATTATATGGATAAAGACTAATTTAACTCCAACAGTGTACGAGGAGATAAAGATAAGCTTGGAAAAATGAAGGGAGTCTTTTATAACTGTCGGAGGTCTATTGAGACAATATGATGCTATGAAAAGAAGGCTTTAATATTAATAGGAGTGATGATGGGTGATGCAACTACAGGCGGTGCTGTTAGGGATGCCTCAATAAGGATGATGGGGTAAAAGCGAACGAGGATCAAAAGGACGTGTGAGGGATTAACCAAGTTCAGTAACCAATCGTAAGTCTCGTTCTCTACCACAATTCTCACAAGTCATTAAGGCAAATGGCAATATCTGATTCCACAAATTGTTCAGAATCCGAGTCTTAATAAGCCAAATCGAAGTTACAAGTTAATTCAGTCCTTCGAATTGAGTTTCGAAAAGGTTTATTAAAGTTAAAGTCGAATTCAAAAGACAATACCCAGGGAAATATTCAGATACTTTATTCAAGCGAAAGCAAAACAATTATTTAAGGATGGAATGGTATTCTTTATTTAATCATAAAATAGAACTTAAAAATTCTAATTTTCATCACTTAGAACTTTAGGTTCTTAACTACATTTTGAACTTTGGGCGCGTTGACGCGTTTACACGTCCATAGGCACGTTTACATGCCCATCTTGAAGTCATTTCCTAGTGATTATACAAATATGTCATTATAACAGGTTCAAAAGGCCACGTTTTCGCTCTCACTGGCACGTGCCTTGAGTAACATTCATATGATTAAGCCACCCACCATTACCGTTTTAGTACGACGTACGTACGTATAACGATAAGTTATGAATTTTTAAAAGAAATTAACGTTAATAAATTTACTAAAATTGGACATTGTTGCCAAAATGGATGGGGAATTACTAATAAACTATGTACATTCGGATGATTTACCGAGAAAATAAAGAATTTATTTACAATAATGCGAAATAGGATATTGTGACGTCCAGTGGGAGAGACTTCTTGTATCGTAACCAATTCAACTCAGGGACATCAACATTAAAGAGAAACAAGCAAATATTTATTATGTTTGTACACGACAAAAAGAATAAGAACATCCCACAACTAATCAACCAACGTTCTCTACTTCGTTCCAAGTCAAAGAAGTACTCCCAGAGAACTTTCCACAGATCCAACTAACTAACTAACTTCCAATTAATTAGCTAACCTTTTCATACGTTCTATATGTCTCTATTTATACATACAATTAGACTCAAATGGATTATCCTGCAATTAGAGATGGGCACGCGCGGGATTTTTTTAGATCCCGCGCGGGATTTTTAATATGATCCCAAAATAAAACTATCTGGCCGGCATTAGCA
>CAJVPZ010002153.1:0-12944 GCA_910592135.1 Racocetra fulgida | reverse complement strand
AGTTACATTTTTAAATTGTACAAAAATTGCAAAATTTTAATTCAGCTTCGAAAGCATTTTATTCTCCTCTTCTTGATATATTTATTCACAAAATTTAATTTAAAGTTAATATATAAGAGAAGAAATATCATTACACCAAAGTTTATATGTAATTCTATATGTTTTTACTAAAATTTTATATATAAAAAACACTATATATAAATTTTGTAACAAATCAGATGACTAATAAGAAAGGATTTGAAGAATCTTGTAAAAAATGAGCCAATAGATGTAACGATCCTGAACAACTATTTAATATGTATGATGAAAGAATCTGAAAAACTTTTCAAGATTCAGAAAAGATTTACTATTCTTTTGTAAAGAGCTATTGGATAGTCAATTAGGCTTAATAATTAATCTTGATTGGTTTTAACTATTTTATAACTTTCAATATAGTGTCAGTGCAATTTATGATATAATTTGCAACTTTCTACATGATGAATGATTCAAGCCATCAAACATATTGACTTTAGCATTAATATTAGGTCCAAATGAATCTAAATGTATTAATTAAATCATTATCTAGCACCTATAATAGATTAATTGATTGGTTTGTAGGATGGTAAGTATAAACAATTATAATATTTTACTTAATTATTTTTTTATTTATATATTAATTATCAATGATTAGGAATCGAACTAAAAAGAACTTTCAAAAGCTCTATTGGTAAATTTATTAAAGTTGCAGTTAGTGTTCGAAAACAGATTAAAAATCCTAATTAATCTGAGATTGATCCAATCTGATCTGAATCCGTAATTCGAATTGAATCTGGGAGTGATCTGTGTCAATCTGACGGTTTGTCATATATATTTGTCACAATATAAGTGATAAATTTGAATTTATCACGTGACAAATTCGAATTTGGCACTTATATTGTGGCACAAGATGTGATACATTTGAATTTGTCATATGATTAATTCAAATTTATCAAATAAAGTGATTATATAAAGATATGATTTAAAATTAGGCCAATCCCGCTCAATCTGGGCCCAATCTGATGTTTCAAGGCTAAACCTAATCTGATGATTTGGATCTGCACAAATTCGAATTCAATCTGTGCTGACTTTTTCGAACACTAGTTGCAGTAATTTGTTGTTCTTGTGACATACCCCTGCAAGAAAAGTGTGTAGCTTTATATCAGTCAAATTGCTTGTCACAGATGTATAAAGAGAGCTAATTTTAATAACAGAAAACAGCTAAACTTTGGTAGATTTGCTGATATGAGTGAATGGTTTGTTGAGAGAAATATTGATATAATTTGCCAAGATGCAATTTCATGAAAGAATTGCTGTACAGAAGATGCATAAAAAAAACATAATATTGAAACATCTGTCTGATGGTTTGAAATATACCATCTCCTATACTTTAACTCTTCCTAGTTTACTATAATAGATCTAATGCATTATCTATTTTTAGATATCACTAAATAGATTATGAAATTATAGATCAAAGAAGACATCTTATCTTCTCAAGATTTAATACTAATAGAACAACAGGCAAAAAAAATGGAAGTTCCATCAGATCTTAATAGAATCCCAAACAAGATTGCTATGGGAGATAGTTTCTCTGGCTTCACAGCAGACTAATAGAAGACATTTATATTAATATATACAACTTCAATTACTTGAAATTTACTGAAAGAAGATAACTAAAGAATTTTAACCTATTTTGTTAGAGCATGTTTAATTTTGGTATACAGAATTTTATCTAAAAACAAGTTAGAAGAAGCTCATTAGTGTTTTTTAAATATAGTAAAGCTTATTAAAAAAAAATAGTTCTAAAAAAATAATGGACAATTTACATTTATGTTTACATATTTGTAAATGCATAAATGACTATGGACCAATATATGCATTCTGGTGTTGTAATTATAAAAGAATGAATAGTTTATTAGGTAAGTTTGATTTTATTAATTGCTATATTAAAATACTGATAGCTTATAAAAAAATTTTTTATATTAATAGATTTGTTTCATAATAGTAATAAAAAAATTGAAATTGAATTATTTAAAACCATTCAATCTTATTCACTATTGGAGAAACTTACAAAACAAGTAGAAGGTTATTTCTATATATATTTATAGTTTATTAAGCAAAGAACTACAAAAGGCAATCTTTCTATATAAAATGAAAATAACTGCTGAGTTTATATCAATGTCTAGAAATATTGAAAAAAGCTCAGAAACTGGTATTAAACCTTTTCCAAGAAAAATATTAGGTCCTAAAAATGCTTAAAAGATTTTTTCAAAAGAACTATCAGATATATTGACTGAATATTATAATAATACATATAATTATAGTTTCAAGTCATTAATGATAGAGATATCGAAAGATCAGAATCTATATCAGTTTTGCCTAGAGTAATTGAATTTGAAAAAGTAAAAATTGGTGATGAAATTTTTGGTTCAACATTTGTAGCAAAGTAAAAAAGGTTAGCAAAAATTCTAGCCAAATTTATATTAGCTGATAGATCTATTGACATATATCCTGGAATCATTCAATTCTATTTTAAACATGTAGTACAGCTACTAGAAGGACTAAAAAAACATGTATTGGCATTTGTATGTTAGTTTAAACCTGTTGATAACTATAAAATTAGGTATCATTACCAAGTAGATGATATTTGTAATATTGAATTGTAGAATCAAAACTTTTATAATATAAATAGGGATTGTATAATTTCTATTCACAATATTTTAGACCGATTCATTTCTGGTACTGTTAAAGTTGAGAAGAAAACCTGATAAAATATATGTCAGTAATATCTGTTAATAGAAAATTTTATATATAATAATAATTTTATATAACTTACATGGTGCATAATATTTTATATATTAAAATTTTTATATATCTAATAAATTAAACACAACAATTTTACAGTATTATAGATTATATTATGTTCTTGATATTTTCTAAAAAAGAAAAATTATTAGCTATTATTATTAAACCTAATTTAAATATTTTATATAAATTTAGTAATAATATCAGAATTGTCGATATTCCAAAAATGTTGTGCTTAATTATTACATGATTAAAATTATGAATATTATATCAGATATTAATTTTTTATATAAATTATTTTATATAATGATTAAGTACAGTACCCATCTTTAGTTATAGTAGTTAATACAAAATCTGAACAATTTTAAATTAATGTTTATATAAATAAATATTGATAATATTTTAGAATAATTTCAAATAAATATTAAAATTTTAATATTATACTGAACTATTTTTAGATTAATTAGAAAACTTTAATTAATATCAAATTAATAGCAAATAAATATTGATTATACTAATATTAGGTCTATTCTTTCTGTAGTTTATTAAAAAAATTAGTATAATATACAAATAATATCATGTTAATATCGGTATGTTAAGATAGGTTTCTGATTAAGCTCAAAATTTCAAATTTCTATATGAACCTGATATGTCTCTGATTGTTATCCAGAATTTCATCTGCTGATATATTTTCATTCGATCTGTGTATATATTATATATTATCATAATTAGCAATAGTAGACTTTAATTCTAATTGGCTAATTTGATAATTGACCAATTATATAATAGCTCTATATTATATGATAGAGACATACCTTTTGGTCAAAGAGCAAACTTTACTTATTTGTGTCAGTAATACAATCCAAAAAAAGGAAATTTAATTTGTAAATAAACAAAGTGTGTAAAAACACAAATTTAAAATTAGGAAATTACTGTTAGAAGCTATAACCATAGACTATTGCTTATTATATATAAAATTTAGTTTCTGACATTTTTAATTAATGAATTTAGATTGATTTAAACACTAGATTTGAGTATTTTTACTTTTTTCGTTTGCGCATATTCAAAATTTATATCAAGCTGATCTAGAATGATTAAAATTCGAACTCACTAATTGATTATTTCTTTTTTAGAAATTTGTATTACTAATACAAATAAGTAAAGCTACTCTAAGCATACTACTGTGGGCATGTCTCTTAACCCTTGCCTCAACCCTAATAATAATATGATTGTTATAGATTTACTAATTTCCTTTATTACTTCTGATTAGCTATACTAATTATTCAATTATTAAAGTATTTATATTATGTCTCAAATATATTTTTGTATTGAATTTAATCTGATGTGCATTAGATGCCAATTTTCAAATAATGTACATCATTTGTCGATTGGTCACCTAATATGCATCAGATTAAATTTGATGCATATAGATTGTAAATTGATGCACTATTAAAATCATATATTTAATTATTATTAAAAATTTTTTGATATTTAATTTATATTTTATTATGAAAAAATAATAATAATAAACTAACATATATGCATTAATCTTTATTTGAACAAGAGTAATTACTATAATAACAGCTTATATACTTTATATTTGTATTTGCATTTATTATTATTGCATATATCAGACTAGAGTTATAAGTAATATCAAAAAAAGAGCCAAAATCAGAATTATAAGCAGTGCCAAAAAAAAGATCTAATACTTAAAGTAGGTAATCAGACTAGAATCATAAACAGCACCAAAAAAATAAATCAAGACCAAAATTATAAGCAGTGTCAAAGAAAAAATCCAATGCTTAAGGTAGGTAAAACCAGACCAAAATAATAAGTAATACTAAAAAAAAGAGCCAAGACCAGAATTATAAGCAGCATCAAAGAAAAAATCCAATGCTTAAAGTAGGTAAAACCAGACTGAAATTATAAGCAATGTCAAAAAAAAGAGCCAATACAAAAACAAGATCAGAATTCTAAGCAGTGACAAAGAAAAGAATTAACACTTAAGGTAGATAAGAACAAGACCAAAGCTATAAATGTACTAAAGAAAAAGCTAATACTTAAGGAAAGTAAAATAAGACCAGAGTTATAAGTAGTATCAAAAAAAATCTAATGCTTAAGAGAGATAATTATAAGCAGTATCAAAGAAAAAAGCTAATATTTAAGGAAGATAAAAACAAGATCAAAGTTATAAGTATACCAAAAAAGATCAAATGCCTAAAAAAAGTAAGAACTCACAGTTATAAGCAGCACCAAAAAAAAATCTAACGTTTAAAAAAAGTAAAAACAAGATCACAGTGCCAAAAAAAATCTAATGCTCAAGAGAAATAAAAACAAAATCACAGTTACAAGCAGTACCAAAAAAATCTAACACTTAAGAAAAGTAAAAACAAGATCACAGTGCCAAAAAAATCTAATACCTAAGAGAGATAAGAACAAGATTAAAATTACAAGTAGTATCAAAAAAAATCTGACACTAAAGGAAATAAAAACAAGATTACAGCTATAAGCAGCTCCAAAAAAAATTTAATACTAAGAGAAGAAAAACAAGATTACAGTTACAAACAGCACCAAAAAAAGATTTAATGCTCAAGAGAGGTAAGAACAAGATCACAGTTATAAGCAGTGCCAAAAAAAAAATCTAATAATTAAAGAAAGTAAGAATAAGATTACAGCTATAAGCAGTGCCAAATAAAAATTCAATACTCAAAAGAGTTAAAAACAAGATTACAGTTACAAGCAGTGCAAAAAAAAACTAACACTTAAGGAAGGTAAGAACAAAATCACAATGCTAAAAAAAAATCTAATACTCAAAAGAGATAAGAACAAGATCAAAGTTACAAGTAGTAGCAAAAAAAATTTCAATGTTTAAAGAAGATAAAAACAAGATTACAGCTATAAATAGTTTCAAAAAAAATCTAATGCTAAGAGAGAAAGAACAAGATCACAGTTACAAGCAGTTTCAAAAAAATCTAACATTCAAAGTGAGGTAAGAACAAGATTACAGCTATAAACAGTGTCAAAAAAAAAATCCAATGCTTAAGAGAAGTAAGAACAAGATCATAATTATAAGTAGTACTAAAAAAAAATTCAATACTCAAGAGAGGTAAGAACAAGATCATAGTTATAAGCAGCACCAAAGAAAGAGCCAACACTTAAGAGAAGTAAGAGCAAGATCAAAGCTATAAGCAGCACTAAAGAAAAGTGCAAATACTTAAAAGAGATAAGACCAGAGTTATAAGCAATGCCAAAAAAAAAACCAATGCTTAAAGGAAGTAAGAGTAAAAAATTATATTAACTATACAATATTAAAATCCAAGAAATTAGTCAGTACTACTAATGCTGAATACCAATATTAAATACAAAAGCCAATATTAAATGTGAAAGCCAATTTTAAATATGAAAGCCAATGTTGAATGAGAAAGTCAACATTGAATGCAAAAGCTAACATGAGGCATAAAGCCAACTTCCAAACAATAAAAACAAAAACAAGAATAAAGTAAAGGGCTTTTTTATATCCTTACTCATAATTATGTTATAATTATGCTATTTCGTTATTATATAATAAGGTTAATTTGAAGAAACTTTTTTTTTACAGATTTTTGATCATATTGCGTTAGATCTAATCCGATGCATATTAGATGACCGATTAACAAACAACATGCATCACCTAAAAATTAGCATCTGACACACATCAGATTAGATCCAACACAAAATTACATCTGAGGCCAGCATTTATATTAGTAATCAAAAAAAATTAAAAATTTGTTATTAGACTAAAATTAATACTTTAGAAATTTTTATTAGTGTGTAGAAGACAGTTTCATATATTGAATTTAGAGTTATGGATGATTTTTAAATTTTACATTTTTTTTTTTTGCGTTTCTTTTACATTACACTTGATTATAAAATTGGATTGGCTCTGATAAATGAATAATTAGTACAACTAATCAGAAGTGGTGGACAATTAGGGCACTTTATTTTTACATATTGTTACTGCCAAAACTATATGCATAAAGAATCTAAGAATCATGTAGAATTCTGCACGTTGGATGCATGAAACCATTATACAAACGCCATTGTACTACAGTGTTTTGGGACCCAAAATTCTACTATGACGATCATATGCAAGAAACTGCTCAAGCCAAGTCCTTTATAATAAAGCATCAAAATAATGATCATATAAAAGCAAAGCCCCCATTAACGATCCCATTGAAGCAAAAGATACTTATCTGATTTGGTATGATAGCTGTTAAGGTAATATTATCTTGTCGGGTAAGGTGTGTAGCTATAAACAATACAAGCACATGAATTAATGGAAGAGTCAATGAGAGAATGAGTAAATTGATAAGTAAAGAATGATGACAGTGCAAAAATCTTTATTTGATTTACCTTCTTTTTGCCTTCTTTCCATTTCATCAAATGTTTTAATGAAAATAGTTATGAAAAAAGAGTTAGAATTAGATAAAAAAGGGTTATATGGCATGAGTTCAATGACGACTCAATAAAAAGAGATAAGAAAATGTTCGATTTTGATCTCTTTTTTGCTCTGTAAATTCTATTATAAATAAGAGGTTGAATTCCTCTTAAAAGTAACAAGTATATATACTATCTGCACTATAAATAATAAAATTATTAATAAAAGCTCTCCAGTAAAACCAAATCAAATGTTTATTAAAAACCGTATCGAATTACTTATGTAACAATATTTAGTAGACATCTTAGACCTGTGCTAAATCATTATTTACCTCACTCTTTACTAAGTATTGTTATCTGTATCTTCCCTATTTTGTCTAATGACTGACTATCATTTTTTTTTTGTTTGTGGATGTGTGTGTTGGCTACTTACCCAGTCACATTTTTGGTGATGACTGTGAGATCTGTACACTTATTGAGAGTTCTAAGTCATAGAAGTTATAAAATTGAAATTGTCAAGTAATATCTAGAATAGAAAAAAAAACAACAAACTCTGAATCAAAGTCTTACTAACAGCATTTGAAGTATTAATTCATTTGGAAAGAAGACAAAAACTGTGAATGAAGGCAAGAAAGGCCAAGGAAATGTATCGAGTACTGTCAAGTAGAAAGAAAAAGGAAACAAACAAGTGTTAGTACGAAACAGGAAAGAAAAAATAAAATAATAATAATATATATATATATATATACATAATAATACTTTTCAGACAAAAGCTGTATATATAAAGAAAAAAAAAGAGAAAAGAAAGGGAGACCTTTCTTTGTTCTAATAAACTATACAATTATGTAATAATATAGTTAAAAATGTGATCAGCAACAATAAAAGTGACCCTATTATAAATGTTATTGAAGTACTTAATTTTGAAATCCGCACCAACCTAAATATAAATAAACAATAAACCTCTAATTGTCAATCTTCTGTCTGCAAGTAACTAATAAAAAAAAAGATATATAAATACGCATCATAGAGCCCAGAAGTACTGCTAGTTCAAGAATTACCTCAAACTATATTGAAAAGGATGATCTGCTAATCTTAATCCAAGAATGCCCTTAATGATAATTGTGTCACTACAAATAACTACCCACTTGTCAAAAATAATCAGGTCGATCCTGAAGAAACAGCCCAAATTGAAGCCTAGACCTTCTTCATCTAGTCTTGCAAGAAATTGCTACTGCTTTCAGAGAAGCGACTGTGGAAGTTGCTGTCACCAACAGACCATCAGCCCAAGAAACCAACTTGGTCTGAGTAGATACCTTCTATAAAGATGAAAATAAGGACCCCCTAGAATAGGTAAAAGCCTTTGATTATGCTACTGATGCTAACAACTGGTCCCCTGGGCATAAAATCAAGATAGCTTCTGAATACTTGCATGAAATAGCCACTAACTAGTACGATGGCATGAAGGATAACTTGGTATATTGAAACCAAGACAGCTGCCCTGATGAAAGTTTTGTCTAATCATTTGTTCAATATTTTGCCACACCTGAAAAGTGATACAAATAGCAAGTTGATCTTAATGTATTGAAGCAACAGCTGAATAAATGAATGACGCTGTATGCATTTAAGTTTAAGAAACTTTTGCGAAAAGTGGATCCTAAAAAGCAGCTGCCCCATTCATATGTCATACAAATGTTTCTAGGAGGTCTCAAAGCTAAGATAGCTACATGGTTGAGTATTGCTAAATCTGAAAATCTGGATCTTGCAATTCAGAGTGTCTATAAAATTGAAGCAGAAGAGTATTATAATACAAAAGATGGAAAGGTTAAAACCCTGAATAGAGAAGTCGCCCAATTATCACAGCAAATGCAAGTATTAACTGCCTGTTATGAGAAATTAACAAGCGCAATAGCTACCTTTGTTGAAGCAAGATCTGACCAAGCAATTACAACAACAACACCTGTATACCTTGTTACAAGTGTGAAGAACTTGGCTATATTTCACGCAACTGTATGTCTAAGAGAAGCTAAAATCAAATTCAGGCCTCGACTCAAGTACCATCCCAAGCTCTAAATCAAGTTCATGTGAATCTCATCATGCAGCCCATTCAGATTCTTCTCAGACCCAGAGACACCAATCATATAAGTATACTTAATGAACAAGATAAATACACTACTGATAGTGAAGTATTCGTTATATCTACTGCCAGTCACCAGCTCTACACCACTCAAAGGTCAGGATATTATAGAAAAATAGCATCCAAACCTGATAATAAAGGACTCTGAACTAGCCAGCCCTCTAAAGTCGCATCCACCATAGCCTTGTAATGTTTGCACTAGTAATGCTTGCATTAGTAATGCCAGGTCCTGTAGAACCCCCACAAACATCCTACTAAAAAAGAGGATCTTCAGTGGTCTATAATCTAGAACCATATAATATTGTATAGAATTTGTTAAGTAGAAAGCCAATATTACGATGGGCCAGATGATATGATATCTAAACCAACAACATTATCTAGCAAACATATTAAAAAGACTCCTCATACCAATAACTGTTATGACCCCTTTGGTTATTCTAAAAGCTATGGAAGTAATTATCATATAAGCTCCTGTAAACAAGAAAACCACTGCCACCTGGTGTTAAATTAGAATTACGGGCGTTCTGACAATTGCTGTGCATAATATTAGTGCTGTCATAAGCATCATGTCTAATAAGATGATGAATAAGTTGCAACTACAAATTGATAGGCTCTCTATTACTCAAATTGTCATTGTTAATAGAGCTAAGGTATAAGCCTTGAGAAAAATAACTAACCTTAGTTTGGCATTTAGAAGTATCATGGTGCCAACCACGTTTTAAGTAATTGACTCATCTGAATGTTCCCTCCTTTTAGGAATAAATTAGTTTTTGCAGACAGGAGCTTAACTTCATGCCAATGAAAGAAAACTGTATATACAATTTTAGGATAAAATTGTGAAGTTACTTATATTCTTTGAAGGTGAAGTTCTACTGATTCTGCTACCTACGTTTATTAAACCAAAAGTATCGAAAGAATTAGAAAACCCAGGTCTCTTTAATAACTTCAAATTCAAAGATAAGATTTTAGAAGAGGCCAAAGGATACCTGGCTGAACAATGCGATAAATTAGAATTATACAAAAACCCCTGGCCTCTCGATATACCTGGCTGGTAATAAAAGTATCCAGTAGAAAATGACAAGAAGAAAAAGAGCGTAATAGAAAAACTGCAAGCTAACCTTGACGATGAAACCCTAACTAATGATCAACAAGACTATGTGTGCAGTTTGTTAAGCAAAAAAAGAGGATTTTTGCAAATAGTGTAAGTGACTTGAATCAAACATCTATATATATACATAAAATAAATATCGAGAGTACCACCTTCATAAAACAAGCCCCGTACCGTACCGCCTCTAGTATACGCAACTTTATAAAGGACGAAGTTAAAAGATTAAAAGCTAAAAGGCTTGTTAAAGAAGGTGCTAGCTCCTAGGCATCTCCTGTAGTTGTTGTTCTGAAAAAAGGTGATAAATTACATTTATATATTAACTATTAGAAGCTCAACTCAGTCATAAAAAAGGATGCATTTCCTTTCTCCTGGGTTGATTATCTCTTGAAAGTTTTTGGGTCTGCAATGTGATTTTTAATGTTAGATCTTATGTCAGGTTACTGGAAAGTTTGAATAAAAGAAGAGGATACTGAAAAAACCACCTTTGTTACAAGTTTTGGCATCTACGAGTTTGTGGTGATACTATTCAGACTCTGCAATGCCTCTGCCATATTTCAGTATATGGGGGGGAGTCAGTAGAAATGGGACAAATTATTTTTAGTGAATTTTTTTTAATTTTTAAATTACAATTTCTTGACAACTACTTAACTAATTTTGATAAATTTTTTTTTATTTTAATTCTAGAATTCTCTGAAATTAAAATAAAAAAAAAATTTATTAGATTTAATAAGATAGTTGACAAGATATTTAAATTAAAGTTAAGAAAACTTTTACTTAGAAAAAATTTGTCCCATTTCTACTGACTCCCCCCATATAATGAATGAAGTGTTGGCTGAATTCTTGGATGATTCATCATTGTATATCATGATGACATTATCATTTATTCAACATCGTTTGAAAAGTATACTAACCATCTAGTTACCGTTTTTAATAAACTACAGAGTATACAATTGAAGCTAAACCCTGATAAATGCTATTTCTTCAAGTTCTATCTGCACTGCAATTTTTAGGTCACATCGTTGGCAGGAAAGGTGTGTGTCCTAAGAATAAGAAAATAAAAAAAGTTTGGAATTTCACTAAGCTGCAAATACTCTGACAATTGCGAGGTTTCCTAGAATTAACCTTATATTATCAGAAGTTTATTTCTAATTTCGCTGCTATAGCATGCCCCTTTATTTGCTATTGTAAAAGAACATTAAATTTAAATAGAGAAAGGACCAGGATGATGCTTTTAATAAACTAAAACAATTCTTTACTGATGCACTGATTTGACATTATCTGAATTTTAACAAGCTGTTTATAATTCACGCTGACGGCTTTGGATATAGTTTGGATGCCATTTTAGCACAGAAGGATAATCAAGGGAACAAGTATATTGTTGCGTATGCAAGTTGTGGAATGACCAAGGCTGAAAAACTACACCACCACTGAATATAGATGCCTCACTATTCTCTAAACGATTAAGTATTTTTATCATTATGTTAGGTTGGAATCCTTTGTTGTTGTAACCGATCATGCTGCTCTAAAGTAGCTTCAAACTTCTGAACTAACTGGACATCGAGCTCGATAGGTCTTGCGAATGCAGCCTTATAATTTTAGAATTTTTTATCATCATAGTAGCACTCATAATAATGCTGATACATTATTCTGAATCAGAGAACCTCTGAACAAACCTACTAATGCCATTTTTAAAAAAGAAATTAAAAGCAAAGAAATTTAATTAGTCAAGCTTGATAAATAATAAAAATCAAAAAAAAAAACAGAAAAAAAAAGAGAAAAAAAGAAGAAAAGTAAATCTGGTCTCAAAAAAAATTCAGTTCAGATTACTGGTATCCTGGCTTCTGAAAAAGAAAAAAAAAAAAAAAAAAAACAAACCTAAAAAAAAAAAAAAAATCATTAGTAACAACTAAACAAAAAAAAAAAGAAGAAAAAAAAACCCTCATATATAGTTCTATAGCAGCATCTAAGTAAATAAATCAAATATATATATATATATATATATTGTTATTACTGCTTTCAACTCAGAGCACTAGTGAGTGCTTTGCAGAAGAGAGTAATAACTGACAGTTCAGAGTATAGCAGAGAGTCAATATTTAAAAGAATAGTTTAGAGTTATAGAAGAGTTAAAAAAGCAATTACAAGAAACAAAACTCAAGTACTGGGCACTTTTGAGTGCTAAAATGAGTCAAGAGAAGACAAATTCAAACAAAAAGAAATAAAAAGAAACAAAAACTAACAAAATAGAACCAAAATAAGAGAGTTTTCTCAGAGAAAATTTAATAAATGACAAGTTTATTTATTATAAAACAATTACAAGAGAGAGAACTACAAAATTATCTAAGTTATAATTGCAGTTACTGTAGTTATTTTTAAGAAAAGTAAAAAGTAAGGCCTTATATAATGTTTTTAGACTATATAGAATATTTTGGAACTATGTAGAAGATTACTAAATATCTAACTATTGTG